>JAVCKS010000013.1:87137-99505 GCA_032273685.1 Pteraster tesselatus | reverse complement strand
AAAAGGTTTTATATGGCAGAATATCAAGGCGATCAACTTTTGATACTTTTTAAATAGAATGTGTATTTTCACTTTTATTAAGTGCATGTATTACACATGCGCGACTGCTGCGCGACTGCTGCACGACTAGCTTTTGTGGACGCCGAGTTGCGCAAGAGACTTAATTGAACAGCGGCCATCTGACAGACGACAGAGTTTTCTTCATCATATAGTACCGGTAGGATAGTTCTAGTAGCTAAGTTTAACATTTTGTCCAAATTTTAGCTGTTTATGAGTACCGTATACTATCGCTCAACGTGATCCGGTCCTGACCGTCCTGCCACGCCAGTTGGATCGTCGAATTGCCAGTGCGCATTCAACGCACACGCCCTCAATTAATTCGACGTGTACACACGCCTTTGTGCGTCCACTTCCACGCGCGCGTCGGTTACTGTTTCAGTACGCACGTCGCGTGGTTTCCAATACATTTCAGCCCCGAATTCACCGCAAAACTTTTCTTGTTTCCTGTTTTATTCCAAATGTTAGTTTTGTCAGAAAGTAGTCAAAAACCACCGCGTGTGTACCACTGTTCACCCCAGATAAATTTAACCCGATCGAAGGGAAACTGAAGGAGGATTTGTGTTACTTACAAAAACAGACGCACGCGCAGCAACAGGCACGCGTCAACGGGCGCGGCGCGCACAGCAACAGGCACACACAGATTATGCACTACGCATCTTAATGTGCATTATGTGTACGTATACATGTAAATGTACATTGTACATGTACATGTACATAATGTACACGTACATACGTACGTTCCCGACGCGCCCACGGCGGGATCGTTCAACCACGGTTTAGCCACGGTTCGACCGTGAGATCGAGCAATGTTTTGGTGGTGCCGTACGTGTTAAACGCCCACGCATTGTACTTCTCCCCCAATGTTAATATGTTAACAAACAAACAAACACACAAACACACAAACAAACAAACAAACAAACAAGCAAGCAAACAAAACTAAGCTGAATTATAGTAAGAATTTTATGTTTTGTTGCAAACATCACATCTGTACAGTCAGTCATTGCGTCTGGTCGTTGAGTGCGGTGTTCAACCTGCGCGTAATTTCGATTCATCCCAAAGTCATTTTGAGAATTCGATTAGGCTGGGAATTAAACTGGCGGCAATCTCAATAAGAGCAATGATTGCTTTATGTCTCATCTGGGCGTTTGAATTTTATTTAACCCGATGTTATATGTATTACAGAATATGGCTTTGATACCAGGTTGTGATAACAGGAACGTATAGGGCAGTAGAGTATAAATGCTTAACTAAACAAAATCACACCATTCCGTCACTATACGAATGATGACAACGTGTTGTTCGTATCTGATTTGGTTTGGGAACATCGGGTCAGGCGAAAACAGAAACCGAAACTGCAGCTATGTATTTTCTCGCGTTGTCTCAGCTGTTGTACATTTGTATTTCCAAAGTAAACCCCGCGGGGGAACAAAATCAATGCAATAAAGGAACTGCAAATTGGGCCAATAATGCATAGCGTCATAAGTGAAACAATGAATGACGTGGCTGTCCATAATGTTGCGCGACAGCTATGTCGTGATCTCATCTCAAAATCACTCTAGCCCTTTCCTTACCAAATTGTTTTTAAGAATAAGGCTAGTGTGAACCAGCTATTTGTGTTTAATGCAAGCGTCATTGATTGGTATTACTATTATGCATGCCTAATATTTTGTCGAGTATATTTGCCAATGGTATTGGAAGGGCCAAGGTGACGGAAGAACAAGCTAGAACAATTCCATTCATCAGTAGTTAACCATTAACGGTACATTAACCCCAAGAAAACAAAACAATTATAAATCGAGGCTCGGGTCCGTGCATACACTGACCGAATGAGGGCTCTCTATACTGAGCCCGAAGACGGTGTCAATGTTATTATGTTGTATAAATTATTCTCATTCATGATGATTCTATCTCTAATCAATTTGCACGGGCGTTCATTCAATAAAAACTTCCCCAATAAATGCTTTTCGGTCTGTACGTCCAATCCGATTATTTACCCGATTATTTACCCGGAGTTGTACCCGCGTCCACTTGTCCGGCCCGATCCGACCAGGCGCAGCGCGTGCCGGCGCGCGTGCCGGAGCGCGCGCCGTGCCGTCGGCGCCGCCGCGTGCCACCACCGCGATGGCCACGCGCGGACATTGGTCTGGTCCGGTCTGATGGCGTACATTTCGATCCTGGTGCGAAGAATCACAAAGGGGCCACCCGCGAATGTATATCGACAGGCATTCCGGCCAACAATGAATAGCAAATGCGAACGCGGCGGGCCGGCTTCGCGGCATTTGTAGCCTTAAAGCCGTATACAGTTACCATTGTTCCAAACATCTTCGCGCGGAAACACCAAAATCGCCTTATAAACAAGCGCGAACACAGATCGATATTTTCCTTGCAAACAGCAAGACAAAGGCCACCCTTACCAACAGGATCCTGTGATCAGCATCTTAGCAAATTTATGAAATTATTTTTTGTTTATGCTAGAATTCTGTTAAAGCATCGCCGCTGTCTGTCCCAACGATTAGCGATGTATCAATGGAACACGTGCATGGGAAGAGCAAATTCAATTAAACTTCCTCGCCACAACAAAAGTGACAGGCGCATCCTTCTCGATCGTATGTCTGTCAAATCGGGCGGGGGGGGGGGGGTAGCGGTCAAATAATACATTACATGTATTTGCATGTTTCTATTATATGGATGAACAATAACCAGTTGTATTTATATGCACCGATGTACTGGGTATGCAGTATAGCCGTAAGGGGGAACAGGCAGCGTCAGCGACCCAGAGCGCGGGGGAGCGCACCCGGCCGGTCCTCCTCGTGAAGGTCAGACATGAGGAGAACACTGGAGTTAGGCTTTACATACAAGGGGCCGAGAACACCAAACAGAAAACTATAGATCGCAAAATGTATTCGCAAAACTACAGCGTGTCCACCGTGTGACACTTGGATTCTTCAACATTTTGTAAGAATATTGTAGCAGTAGATGCCCGTTGATATTAATAAAAATGTGCGAAATTGAAATGTATAGCGGCCGGGTATTCTGTATTCATGAACGTTTGGATCATTTTAACCAAGCCTATAAGAATTTTGAACGCCATCCCCGGACCCAATTTAAATTTCGCCAAAGACTAACTTTTTGGTATCACCGATTTATTTTGTTAATTGCACTCGGGTAATCGGGCAATCGAAGCTTTCAGTTTTGAAAGTGGTTGTTTTTCCTATGTTCGGGGGACCAAAGAAGCGGCCGGACAAAGGCAAAACTTTCGCGAGCTCACGCAAAAAAACAATGACCAACGAACGGACACGTGCGTCTGAAGGCGCCAATCCTTCAACATGTTTACACAAAGGATGCTAAAGTAATGGTAATATCTTTCCAATAGTTAGGCATGCATTAGGCCTATACTAACATTTAACAATGCATGCCGAAAATACATTACTACTCCATCACAGAAAAGTCTTACTTGGTAATCACAGAATTGGCATTTAACATGGAACATATTTGTTACTGCCACCTAAGCGTATTAGGTGACTTTGCGTAGCTGACCGTCACTCCTTCCCCAGTTCCACGAAATTTCTATTCTGGATCTCAGACAGATCCCCCTGAGCGATTCTGTATGGTGTGGCTATAGCTCGTTGTTTCAGGCCTGTATTCCTGAGTGGAATGATCGGTCTCACCCAAGAAAATCGTAAAATATAAACATATATTCCATATTTAATGCCAAATCTGGGTACAGAGCAGTATGTGTGCCACAATGGGTGCTTATACATGCAGTAGGTTAACTTACCAATCCTAGTTGGTTGCATGTTATAGCACCGTGCGTACCCGTTGACAATGCCCCTATAAAAACATTAAACAAATAAATAAACATTTGTCAGAATTTCCTTATAGGCGGCCAAAAACACAAATTATCGTAGACAGTCGTACGATCTGCGAAGTTGGTGCGTAGTAAGATTGTAGCGCACGGTAATGCGAGATTGGCGCGCACGATAATACCAGATTGCCTACACATACAATACCGGTAGTGAAGTAATAGTACCAAAATGCCCTGACTTTCGAGAACTTTCCGGTACACAACGTTGCTGTGGGTAAGCTCCGCTACAGATTTATCATACATGTACGCATGGCCCTGTTATAACATTATACACTGCACTCTAACATTTTAGAGACACAAACTTTTATGACGGTTTTCGATTAGGATAGGCCTGTAAACGTTCAGGAAACAATATTTATATGAAGGCTGCAAGACTTTATTTTTAAACTTCGTTTAATTACTAAGTTGTTAACTAAAATTTCTACACATAATGATGTAACTTCTGAATACGTTTGAATAAATTTAGTGCGAGGATAATCACACCCCAATTATGACAACGGTGCGAGAGATTGGGTAGCTCGATCACGTTGTTTGTGTAGTCTCTCTTATACATTGAAGCTAATTTGATATCATTTGATGTAACGACTCTTGTGGTATTTATGTGTAATTTGCTATAGGCGTTTACGGTTTACAAACTTTGGAGGGCAATTTGTGTAAACTAAACTGATAATAGCAATTTACGAAATATAAATTTGACGAAATTTCGTGTATACTACTTTTACTATACTAATAATGACAGAACGGTCTTTAATTATCACTAGTCTTTGCGTATTATATTAAGGGTCAAATATAAAGGAGCACTCCCGGATGCTCCTTTCGGAGGAGGGCATTTCGAAATTGCGAGTGACGGCACCCGGAAAGACCCTCCAACTGGGGGAAATCCACGGGTTTGGGCAGTGACTGAAAACCCAACTCAACATTTATGTTGGCACCGTCGAGATTCGGACCCGGCGCAGGGGCAAGGATGGTGGTGAAGGCGAGGACAGTGGTAGGAACCCCCCCTCAAAAAAAAACAACAACAACAACCACATTCGAACATGGGCCTTGGATCTTTCAGCAGTCAGTACACGATAAACACCGATTATAACCAACATATTTGACCATTGGCTCATATCTGTGTTATTCCACCGCAATGTTCGTATATTTATTTAATATCCTCTATTTTCCAAGACCGTCGTCAATCTCCACGCCCATGTCATACCTCAGCCGCCGTCGGTTTCTACACACCGGGGCTAAGCCTCACCACCACGGGCAGGAAATTACAGCTTGCCCGCCCCGCGCTAGCTTGTTACCGTTAATTTCCTCCGGGAAAAGTCGAGCGTAAAATCAGAATACCACGCTGTAAACATTTAGCTGTTGCTTCTTAATATAATGCCAGTTCACCTTAGCATTGATAGCCCGATCGTCGGTGACGGTGTATACATCATCATTATTATTTACAACTTGGTATATCACTCCTCCTGTATCACAGCGCGCCGATTTTTCTCAATGCCCTTTCAAGGTTACAGCTTCCGCTGTTAGAAACAAAACATATGGGTGGGAGGGAAGACGGCTACACCTATTATTAAAAAGCGACATTTTCTATCATTATTAATAATCTTATGGTTATTGTAAACTTCTCTCCTACCGGAAGGGAAAGAGATGGAGGGTAGAGGCGTGCATAGTGTTACACTACAGTGATTTCTCTCAATGCGAAATGCAATGCCCACGGATCAAAGAAAATAACGCTGAAATTAATTTCTCTTTTTTAATACTTACACATAGCATAGGTAAAGTAAACTGGTACTTAGATTCCAGCGACTCGGATACGTGTCAGTAGCGAACGGCGTTTTTTATTGAACGAATTTTTCAGAATAATTATTTGTTATACGAAGCATAGAAAAAACGTGTACATTGAGGGCGGACGCACGGCAGCTCGCAGTATGGTTCATTTCAAAATTTCGTTCAAAAAGTAATTATTGGTAAATGACGTTAGTTTTCACTAACGATATTGGCTTGATAAATATGTGCCGATTCACCTTGGCAGTTCTGTCTATACTTCATGAAGGACCTAATTTGAAGTTGTGTAGGTTTCACACGAACCAATAATTATTTTGGAAAAATTTGGAACGGGGAGTTCGTGCGAGACACGATACATATCTTCAATTGGGCGCCATCGTAGAATCATTGTGCAAGGCGGGAATCTTGGCGTGTTATGCGCATGCGCCATTGGAGCTCATGAATAACCGATAGCGCAAAGTTTAGGGGATGGAGGTAACTAAATGGGTGATTATTTTATTGATGTTTGTTATACTTCAGATATGCAATATGTCATCATTATGTCATGTACACGCTACGAATGTATGAACAACGATTATCTGAGGACGACATTTTAATCTGACCATGCGAAATGGGCGTTCTGGTTTTTGAAGAATGTATTGGTTTAATGAACGAAAACGAAACAGTCGTACAATCCAAACCCAAATCACAAAACACTGGCATTAGATCGTTCAACGGCAGGACATGCAATATTATTCGATTTTACAGTAACGCTGAACTAAAAGGCCGGAATCTCACACGCTAGAACCGACTTTGTTTCCCAGCTTTTGACACGCGCAATTTCAAAAGGAAAGAAATGCGGCACCACTCTTAAAATCAAATCAGAGAGAATGCGGCGTGCGATTTTCTTGTTCTCGTTTGATGCAATTTGCTAATTGAAAGGGGAGGGGGAAATAACAAAACAATGTATCGTAACAACGCGAGCGTGCAATGTAAATTATGTAACAATGTGAAATGTAACCGCGGTATATACACGATGCGCGACTTGCGTACGTACGTATACTGAGCTCGTGCGTACGTAAATTAGCAGTGCGCGCGAGGGCGGGGGGGGGGGGGACGAGCGGTGACACGTGTCAGCATCGGGAGAAAATACCGTGAAATTCGTGACCAATTTGGTGGTTTGGTAGTTTGCTGGACGGCGGGTACTGTTGTCATTGTGCTACCTTGTTGCTACTAACAACGCAGTCTGCCGCGGGTTGGTATTAAAAACCGTAAGGTGCACGCCACATCTATTGATTTTACCGTGTGTTTCAGTGCAAACACCACGATGACACTGCCTTCTTGTGCGCGCGTGTGTGTGGGGGAGGGGAGGATTTTCTCTCTGTCAAACACCAAAGTGTAACACAATGTATATCTATTGTTAAGCGGACGTGCCTTTTTGATCCCAACACGTGATATCACGTGTAAATTACAGTGAATTTGGGAGTCGGCGGCGCGCTAGCGACGCGGAGACGTAACGTGTTGCAAGGTGTGTACAGGCAATATGCGGCACTGGTATACAATAGCGATATAGTAATTACATTTTCGAACATTTTCCAAAAAACAAGTGAAAAAACGGCCGGCTCTCCGGGATTGCGGAAAAGAGAGCGAGAGACGGGTCGATTTTAGACAATTTATTTTCCTAATGGTCACTAGCATTTACCAAAAAATTTGTTTGTTTACTTTAAGGGGATGTTATGTTATAAATACGAACCAATAGTAAATGGCATAAGATATTATCACTTAAAATCATTAAATGAAAATTTTATTTTGTTACATGGCCTAATAGTAATAGGCATATACGTGTTGTACAGTGTCCGCGCTACGAATTACGACGTCAGAGGGATAGCGACAACGCCGTACTTGATTTGATGAAAGAGGGCTTGAATACTTTCTTGGATAATTAATTTCAATTAGCAGTTTTTTTAAAGGGAAAACGTTTCTACCAAGAAAAAAAACCACATATACAGGTATATTATAATAGAAATATGTAATAAACAGAAATCGTGTAATGTCGTGTACAGTACCCAACCCACTCATTAGAAATGTTGCATGCTATGCAGATATAAATACACACTAAATGTACGAAAAAGTCGTACATTATCTTTTTAGTATTGTATAGGCCGATTATTATTTTATATCTGGGTCAAACAGGGCCCAGTATATCTGGGTTAAATAGACCCGGTATCTGGGCCAAACTGACACGGGTATTATTTCTGGGCCAAACTGACACGGGTACGTATATAGCTGGGTCAAACAGACCCGGTATCTGGGCCAAACTGACACGGGTATAGGTCAGACTGACCACCAAATCCCAGAGTTTGGTGCCTGCTAAGTTCGGTCACTGAAACATCACCAGTCTACACCGAATTTACGCTGACTGCAAGGACGATGGTAGAGCCACCAATCCAAACTTATTACCGCAGCTGCCACACACGGCTGGCCCAGATTGAAGACGATGAATTCTTCATTTCGAAAACGCCTATAATACGGTCACCGCGCCAAACAACGGTCAAAGTTCACCATAAGCTGATTACGTTTACACACCCGCGCGACTTCCTTGTAACGACACAGACGCGCCACAGCGTGGACACTATATAGAAACACGCAGCAAGCAGCACAATCAACGCCCAACCGAACGAAAACAAAAGCTTCGCCTCTAATAAATTAATCATAAGTTTGTGATATACCTCTGTCATGTCACACCGCCGCCTTCCCAGTATTGAGTTTTTCTACCTCTCCTTACTACAGACAAAAACCATGTACGTTCGATCTTTGTTAATAATAATCGCCGGCGCAAGCAAGACAAATACGCTACGGCTATAACTATACGCGGCGAACAGGTGGGCTATGACAGTAAAATTCGCACGAAGAACGAGACTTCTTTATTAATTATTTTACACAGATATTTTTTATATATAATATATATTTTAAAGAGTGTTGTGCGGGATTGGTATACGACGTGAATAATACACTACTGTTGTCGTTGTTGTTAGATTCGGTTTCGTTTTCGATGGTGAACTGCCTAAAATACAATCTGTGCCAGAATACGAACATAAAATTACTACTGCGATTTCAAGCTTTGAACGGTTTTGAAAATAACGAAGTGTGTGTGTGTACTAACAACGTAATAATCTCTATACCAGTTTGGCAAGTAACCGTTTTCTCCACGTTTCGAAATGTGTTCATCATCAGACCGAATAATATAAATATCAATGTTGGTATATACGTAACAATACTTCGCGTAAGCCCTATACGTAACAACAAAAATAAATATCCGTGTGACAAGACAAAGGTGTACATTTTTAGAGATCACAACATCCACCGTTTGGCAATTAAGAATCGGGAAAAAGATCGCAGGCTCTTGCACCTTTAACACAGGCCTGGCCCTATCCAGTGTTTGTTGTCAAGCCGTGCCGTGCAAGCTCGGAATCGCTGCGTCGGGTTTCAATTAATGATAACGCCAAACCACTCAAGCGCCGTATGAGATTTTATTGGGAGTGGTAAACATCGATCCGCCCCGCACGGATCGATACGGGGAGGTCCGTGCTGTTTTATGTGGGCATGCACGATAGAGAAAGCGGACTTTATTACAAAAATATATAGAGTCAAGTTGATTAAGATACGCCGTGAAACCCACAACTGGTACTATACTATTACTAGTGACAGATAGTAGACACTATTGGTATATTAAAAACATCGGTGTTTGGTTTGCAGTGCCTCAATCAAGAAATCGGTATGAATGACGAAAAGTCACAATTCTCGTCAGAATTATTGCCATACCATTCAATGTAACTAGGAAAAACAACGTATTAGTATATGTATTCTCAAACTGAAACTAGTAAAAAAAAAAAAAAAACATCTTCAAGGTCCAATCTGCCTCTCAAATTGAAAGAAACACATCATAACTTGCTGAATGTTCAAAACTCTTGAGAGGTAAACTCCCAATAAAATTAATACATTTGAGTGCAAGTATTTTCCTGTCGAGAATTAATTACCGTATTACTTGGGGTCGGGGCCGGGGATTAGACCTGCTGCGTGTAATAAATTTAGACGGACACAGCTCAAGAAAACAATGCAGAATTTCATGACTTGGATTACACAAAATATATATATATTTTTTTAAATAACAAATCCCGGAGACCGGTACCTAATATTGTATAGTTATAGACCCTTTTGCTGGCGGTTTGCCCGTTTGCTTACCGTACCACTTTTGTGATGTGTTACTGTTCAATAACGGTGGATAGTTCTGAAATCCGGGCGTATCCCGCCATGTTTTAACGGATGCCGTTGTTGCACTTCGGGGTCAAAGTAATACGGCGAGTCCAACAAAAAGTTGGACAAACAACGTAGGGAAACCAGCGATCCGTGAGTCCCGTGGATTAAATATTCAAATGAAAGTGCTCTTGTATTATACGTATACCGTTTGTGGCACACCACAAAAGGATCCGTACCGCGGATGCATACGTCGACCATCATTGTGACAATATTGAAATTCGTACGGTGCTTTATACGCCGCAACAGTACACAGCCCCAAAACTGACGAAAAAGCGAGTATACTAAAACGTTTAAAACAAATATTATGCGTGGAATCTACACAAAACATCCATCAAAAGTGAATGGGTATTACACACATATACGTGAGTCGGGATAAATAGGGCGCCCCTCTTCGGTCGAGGCTTGAATTCAAAGTTTGCGCGACCACAAAAGGCATGACACCATCAGTCACTTTACGTTTCGTATACATACTAGTGCAGCTGCCAATCAACAGAAGAATATGAATTAGCTTATTTGTGACCCATCCTATCAAAATCAGGGACATTGCCAAAAAACATAAATTGAGTTGAGATAGTTTTTAGTAACTACAATAATTGTAGTTACTAAAAACTATCTCAACTCAATTTATGTTTTTTTGGCAATGTCCCTGATTTTGATAGGATGGGTCACATTTGTCATTCCTCTACCGTTGTAAATCACGAAATGGCTGGCTTTAGAATGATAGTTAACAGTGCCCCTTGAAACAAAATGATATGTAAATATGTAAAGGTATAGTTTGATTGTGTCATGTTCAAGAAGGCGTCGCCACGATATTGTCCTTGTGCTGTGACCAAGGCAATTCCGACCAGTTACCTTTATGCTCTTGCCTTCGCTCCTAATTCCTTTGCGCCCATACCTATAATGCGCTGAAATGATTCCCATTGCGTAAGGAAAGCTATCCTGCCACTGCTAGAACCCTCTGTAAGGCGATCTCAAGTCCCCCCCCCCTCCTCCCCCCAAGAAATCGAGACTATTCAACACCGGAAAAGTTATCTACACACATAGCTGAATTGAGTGAATTCACAGGAACAGACACACAAAGGGACATTGATATTAGACAAACGAACTGGTGCCTTCAATAAGTAAACTTTCACCGACGATCTCAACAACAGTCTTTTTTTGTGTGTTTGTGAGTGTGTTTTTGTTTTTTCCCTCTTAGGTTTTGCCTGTGGGAACCATCGCAGCCTGCTGTCCAAGCCATATATAGTCGATATTCAATATTTGCACTGCACCGAGCGCCCTTTTGTTGCTATAGACGCAACGCTTCTATATATACCGTACACGATAATACACAGCCCGTACTCAGTTCATTATTATGAGTATTACCGTATCATGTTTTAAAGTCAAAACGCTTTTATATAATGATGTTTTTTTAAAGGGATGTTCTGGAAATTGGAGATGCTTTAAAGATGTACTGTCCATTTTCGGAACGATTTAACCCTGAGAAATAATGATCAAAATGTTGATTTCGGATAATCTGGTATGTTTTTCCTTCTCACTAGCTTTAAAATGCTATACGACACGGAAATAAAATATTCATCCACGGATTTCTTGCCAAATCTGCTGGCAGAAAGCATTCATTTTCAACAACAGAGTACTCCGCACCTATCCGTGGATAGGTTGTGTCTAGTCTGTAATATTTTAATGGATTGGGGTTCCGGGGTTAAGGAGTTAGGGATTACGGATTAGGGGTTAGAGGTTAGGGATTATAGGGGTTAGGGTCAGAGGTTAGGTTAGGGCAAACCTACCAAATAATCAATTGAACATTTAAAATAATTTCTCGGTCTGAAATTAGAGAATACATCTTTAAGTTATGACTTCAGGGCGATCAGGTGGCATCGTCATAGTGGGAAGTGACGACGCGTGATGTCGCACTTTAGAGCAATGTCACGCGGGATTTTTCCAGGTTGAACGTGAACCAGGTAGAGTGTGAATACGTCTGAATTTTGACAAGGTTGAAAGGTTATTGTAGCGGAATGGCTCTCAAATACACGACATGATCAACTACCGTATACCTCCACCTCCTCCACCTCCTCCTCCACCTCCTCCTCCACCTCCTCCTCCACCTCCTCCTCCACCTCCTCCCCCTCCACCTCCTCCACCTCCTCCTCCACCTCCTCCTCCACCTCAAACACCTCCTCCACCTCCTCCTCCTCCTCCACCTTCTCCTCCTCCACCTCCTCCTCCACCTCCTCCTCCACCACCTCCTCCTTCACCTCCTCCTCCACCTCCTCCTCCACCTCCTCCACCTCCTCCTCCACCACCTCCTCCTCCACCTCCTCCTCCTCCACCTCCTCCTCCACCACCTCCTCCACCTCCTCCTCCACCT
>JAVCKS010000013.1:70380-81959 GCA_032273685.1 Pteraster tesselatus | reverse complement strand
AAATATGCTCTGTAATTTTGGGATATGCATTATATCTCTGGAAATAAAAATAACCAAAGAAATTTGTTCGTGCGTTTTTTGTTGAGTGTAAGTAACCCAATGCGCAGTTATACTTTCGAATCTACGTATTGCACAAATGCCAACGACGGCCTGCCTTGCAACCAATCCGAGCGGCTGTGAAGTCATTGTATTATCCGTCAGCTTTATGATCATGGCAAACTTATTCAAACATTCGAAGGCAAGGTTAAAATTCTGCATGAATGGTCATCAAAGTAGTGGCTTTCCCTCGATAGGTCTTAGTACGTCGTTGATGACATGTTTGTGAAGGCGAAAAGACTTCCAAGGGGTTTGGATGGTCACGGATTACTCGCGGTATTCTTTTGCTTTGTCGACGACGGCAACGAACGCCATTTTAAACAAATATTTGGTACGTCATAATACATGTAATCGGCAGTTCGCACAACGATTCTTTGCTAGCCTGTTTAAGCATCAAATCATCGCTTACAGTGCCATGAAACTGGGGCCAAAATACTAACTGGTGAAATTCAGATTTTGAACCCGACATGTTTTTATAACTCTAAATAGTTATCAAGTTCCAATATCCCAGTTTGGCAGTTACAATTCGAAAACATATTGAACAATTAATGTATTATGAACAATTCAGTTTACTATGTGAACTATAAGGTAATTAAAATGTATCATTGTGCGTGTACATTCTGTGTTCAGTATTGCTTAGCGCTGACCAGGATGTCAGGTAGGGTTTACTATATTGATACTGGTATAAAATTATGCCGCTCAAAAGGTTCTTGTATGATTAATCTCTCTTCACTTGATCCCGTGCTTCCCAAGATTGTACTGTGTTTCCTCCCACTTCCTAAACTGTAACCCATTCGACCTGCTACGATACGGAAATTATGGGGAAGAGGATGAAATACTTTATCACCATCTTCTCCTGAAGGACAAGAAAACTGATCTAAATTGATAGATACGTTTACATGTAGTAGGTACCGGTACGTTTGTTTCAATGTTAATCCTTTTTAAGAAAAAAATATTATTCCAATGGGTATTTTTGAGATCTGTTTATCTCTAGCCAAGCTACCTTGAGAGTAGAATTATTTTTAAGACAACATATACATGATGCATTATGCGTAAATAATACCGTAATGCACCGTGTTCAATTCGTACTACAACTCGTGCCGAAATTCTTCTCCGACAAATTTGGTACTACTTTAATTCGATTGAATAGAGTTTTCAACAAATTCAATAATGTAAGCATTGCAACCATTATCAACAAACTGGGATCAACTACCGATTATATAAATTTATTCGGTAATTCGGCTGAACAAGTCACTTTCTGAAGAGTTAAAATGTAAGGGATTTTTAGCTTTACCAAATTATTGCTGTCAGGTCTAGTATAAGACGGGTTTTGAACGTCCTTAATGATGAGCTATTAGCTACGCTTTTCGGTAGGTTTTTCAAGTGGTTTTCCGAGCGAGAACAAAGAATGAGTATTCACAGCAGTCGGTTCTAGTAAATGGTACTTGTAATTTTGATCTATACGTCCCACGCTAGTTGCTGGAGAGAATTTACAGAGAAAATTAACAATGATAGCCCAATATTCATTCAAAACTGTAAAGCCAGGGATGTCCATGCAATTTCAGCTAGAATAAATAATCACTGGCGTTTGTGATTTCGTCTGTATGAAACCTATAAGCCTAGATAGGAGCAGTAATCCACAGGCCTACGTGAACGAATGAATGTCCTTAAGATGAAATATCCCTAAGCCTATGGCAGTATAAAAATGTATTAATGCTATGATTTTGTTACATTTTCACGTAGATTGAACTGTAGTGGTTTTTCCATTTACAATTTTTAGCATGAACAAAATGGACACTATATTGCCAATTGCCCATTTTAGGTGCGCTATTGATCGAATATCGAATATCGAATAATTTTTGGATATGATATCCTCGTCTAGCATCAGATATTTAGGAAGGTCGGGAGAGGGTTGGGGTTAGGGTAGCCTAGCTATCACAAATGAGGTTATCTAATTACATGTATACATCTAAGAACTAAGAATACCGGTAGCTGACAATATCAATATATAATTATCTGATAATTGATAATACAAGAATATTGCACCTACCACCAGTTGCCCTTCTTGAATCATTTGCTGCAACAAATGTACCTTAACCTATGTTTTGAAGATCAGGGAATAATATGATGCCGGCATTTCTGAAGTAATTAGTGGTAAACAAAACCTAATAAATATGCAAAGAACTAGTCGCCACAGAACAATATTTTTACTCCAACAACTGGGCAAGCAAACATCATAATGTTTTGAAGGGTGAAGCAATGTGTCAAGTGAAATGCTTAATTATGCAAATGATTATGCAAATGCTAACTACCAACGATTTACAGCATCACAATTTTATGCTCAATGTTTAGGTTCTTAACTATTCCCCAACTTATCCTTGATGCTAATCAATTCTGAAGCAAAAACAGTACGAGATGATACTAATAGATTAATGTCAATAAATGAATGGTATGTTTTGTACGGCCTCCAAAGGCTATAAAGGAGGGAAGGGACAAATGACTGACAAAATAAAGTAAGCCATTTTACGACGTCCAATTTCGCATCCATAGTGATGTTTTGTTTTATTTATTGCAGACAATGTCTGGGGTCGTGAAAAAGGCTGTACCGCCCGTACAGATCGCTTTCCTAAAAGTTGCAATTCAATTTGTCGTGTTGCGCGAGCATTTATTTATTTATTTATTTAGTTATTTTAGACAATGTCTGGGGTTGCGAAAAAGGCTATTCAGCCAGTCCAGTCATTCAGACCTATTAATAGGACTGTATAATATACAGTCGTCAGCATACAATCGTATTATTGATCTAACATTTTGGAAAATATCATTATTGAAGCATAGAAAGAGCACAGGTTCTAAAATAGTACCTTGAGGTACACCCGATTTTACACCCGACCAAGGCGAAAACTTCCCATTAAGTACGACTCTTTGTAATCTACCAGAGAGGAAGCTCGTTAACCATTTTAGATTTTTAGAGTCAATGCCATACAAATATAGTTTTGCATTTGCTCTATAATAGCATTGTCTGGCTTTCGCCATTCACTTCAGGTTCTTGCACGTTCATGCTGAGAGTCGTTCCTTTCTGTTTCCATCTTACTTGATCTCGTTTTCCCTATCCCTCCCATCCCAAGATGTTTATTTTACTATATCATTTCTGGTGTGGTTTGCTCTCTCGGTTGTTTGTATTTTTCTTTAATTTTCAGGTTTGTCAGGCTCTTTGTGCTATGCCTGTGGCATGCAAGGCCATTGGTCAAGACAATGTCCATTTACCGCTTCCAACGCCGGCAGTTACCAGCAAAGGTCGAGAACCAGATTCGGCCCATCCTTTGGACCCGCTGCCACAAGGAGTTTCCCAGACCAAGCACCGTTCCGACCACTACTGCCCTCAATTGCCGATACAGCAGTCGAGCTCTCCAAGGAATCCAGGGCTCCAGCCTCCTCTTATTCCGCACCTCAGCAGTAACCCTACCATTCAAAAGTTTCCTGATGTCATTCAGGTACCATGTGATTTTCAAAACGACTATTTAAGTTCCGATAATGTATTTGTGAAAGATAGATTAAAGTCGCATTGTGGTTTCTGGGAGTGTATTGGTGCTCCAGGTATGATATTGTCCATTATCAATGAAGGTTTAAAGTTATGGTTTATTAAACATCCCCCGCCTGTGTACTGCCTTAACAACGTTTCAGCCTTGCGTAATTCTTCTTTTGTTACCGAATCTATTTTAGAATTATTGGCCTCTGGTAGAATCAAGGAGACCAGTTTACCATCTTACGTTATTAGTCCACTCTCTGTTGTTTGTCAAACTTCCAACAAGAAGCGCTTGATTCTAGATTTGAGTCAACTTAACAAGTTTGTGCAAAAGAACCATTTCAAAATAGACGACTGGAAAATCGCATTATCTTACTTCAGTTCCGATGCTCTTTTGTTTTCTTTTGATTTAAAATCTGGATATCATCACGTTGACATTGCCCCGCAATTTCACAAGTATTTGGGGTTTTCTTGGCACATTAGTGGCATTCGGCGATATTTTCAGTTCACAGTTCTCCCTTTCGGCCTTACCTCTGCCCCCTGGATCTTCACTAAAATTCTGAAACCTTTGGTTTCACATTGGCGCTCTTGTGGTATTTTTATTGCCCTTTATTTGGATGATGGTTTTATAGTTGTACCCCGATTGAATTTGTCCCCAGATCAGCATTTCGCATTGGCTTCGCAGGTTTCTGCCCATGTTAGATCAGATCTAATGAAAGCCGGTTTTATTTACAATATAAGCAAGAGTGTTTGGAAACCTACCCATTCCATTGTCTGGCTCGGTATGACTTGGGATTCTAGTTTGGGTACTCTTAAAGTTTTAGATCGTAGAATAGCCAAACTTCAGATCGCCATACTTGTTCTGCTAAATTCCCCTTCTTGTTCAATCAGGGATCTTTCTTCCTTTGTAGGTCAGATTATTTCTCTGTCGCCAGTACTAGGCAACGTTACCAGGCTCATGACTCGGTCTTGTCAAACCCGCATAGCTCAGGCCTCTGACATCGATTTAGTGATTAATGTCGACGACCAATGCCTAAACGAGATACAATTTTGGCGTGATAATGTCTCCCATCTTAACATTCGGCACGTTTTTCTTTCCCCAAGGGTTAACAAGTTACTGTATTTTCTGATGCAAGTTCAGTAGGTTTTGGCGCCATTACATGCAACGAAAATCACGTTGCACATAAAAATTTAACTCCTGAAGAAAGAGCACAGAGCTCAACCTGGCGTGAACTTGAAGCTATTTCGTTTGCTCTTGTTTCTTTTTTGCCTTTTATTTCTTGTTCGCAAGTAAAATTGTTCACGGATAGTCAGGCTGCTGCCAAAATTATTGAAGTAGGGAGTATGACAAAAAATTTACAATCCTTGGCTTTCAAAATTTTCGAATTTTGTCTCAAAAATCGTATTCGGCTCGAGGTCGATTGGATCCCTCGTTCCCTTAATGACCAAGCCGACTTCATTAGTAAGTTAATTGATGTAGAAGACTGGTGTATTTCGGAAGAATTCTTCGATTCCATCATTAATTCATGGGGCCCCTTATCGATTGATTGTTTTGCATCGTACTACAATGCTAAATTGCCTCGATTTTTCTCCAGGTTTTGGAATCCTGGGGCCGAAGCTGTGGATGCCTTCGCTCAGGACTGGTCAGGGGAAAACGTTCTCTTGGTTCCCCCAGTTTCCTTAATTACTTCGGTTATCAATCATTTGAAATGTTGCCGAGGTACTGGAGTATTAGTCTGCCCTTGGTGGTCATCTAGCCCATTTTGGCCTATCTTATGGTCAACATATTTCTCTTTTATTACGGATTTCATCACTTTACCTGGCAGACGTGCGCTAGTCCATGGGCTAAACACAAACTCTTTGCTTGGTTCTCCAGATTTTGATAGTGTGATGGCAGCAGTAAGGTTAGATTTTTCTCAGTTGCCTTAAGTCTTTGTTTTATCCAATACAGAGTAATCGCACTATTTATTCATTTCTTGAATTCCTTCACAGATCATTCGGGAACAACCTTTTTGGGCAGAATTTCCCCCTTCAGTCGTGGAGTCTAAAGAGCACTTATTATTTGAAGCCATCGCAGCCAAAACAGTTGGTACTTCTAATTCTTATCTTTACAAATGTCGCAATTTTTTTAATTGGTTGTCGAGTCGTAACATTCCTTTGTCCTTTCCGGTTCAAGATGAAGTACTTGCAGCATATTTATCTCATATAACATCTATTTCCCATTCCGATAGTGTTATCTCGACTACTGCCGCTGCTATAAAATGGTTTCACTCGTTATTAAACATTAAAAATAACCCAATCGATGCTCCCATTGTTCAGCATATCTTGACCAGTGCAAGGAAAAGTCTTCACAATCCCCCGAATCAGAAACTTCCCTTGACGCTTGATCAGCTCAGAAAAATTCTGGATAATTTTGCTAAAGAGGATTGCACACTTATGCAACTCAGGACTGCTTGCTATGTCTGTTTAAAATATGCCTTATTATTCAGACATAACGAAATCGCAGAAATCAAGGCCAACCATGTATCGAAGTTGCCAGATGAGACAGGTATAAAGATTTTCATCCCTAAATCTAAAACTGATATTTTCAGAGACGGCGATGTGGCTTTTCTTCCCGTTTCGCAAGAGTTGCATTCGCCATATTCCATTTTGATGAAATTCCTTGACAAATCCGGTATTAAGCTAGGAGATGATCAGTTCATATTCACTCCCCTCACATTTTGTTCTTCTTCCAATTCTTACAGGCGCACTCAAAATAGACCCCTCAGTTATTCCAGGTGCAGGGAGTTGTTTTTCGATGCCCTCAGATCCATCGGTGTTGATAGAGTCAGTAATTTTGGTCTTCATAGTTTAAGGTCCGGAGGCGCTTCCCATTTAGCCAATCGTAATATTCCGGAAGAGCTTATTCTCCAACATGGTCGATGGAAGACCTCGGCGTCTAAGAATCGTTATGTACAGAGAGATATCAGACAACGTTTGGAGGTGTCTAAAGCCTTGTTTAATTGATCTCTCTCTTGTTGCTTTTTACCGAACGGATATGTAATGATTAGATTCTTTTATGATCCATAGCACTCCCAGTGAATATCAAGTTCAATATGTGTCAAGCAGATGCTTTGTATAACCTACGAGGTTGTGGTTTTTGGTATACATGGAGGTCTAATTTGTTTTCTAATATTAGTTATGTCAAGTGTTTATAAGCTAATTTGTTAAATAGTAATAAATAGTAATACAAATAGTAGTAGTAGTTGTAATAATTATAACAGTAATAATAATATAGTAATAACAATATAGTGATAGTAAATTACTAATAATAAATATTAGTAATAATAATAGTACACTGCATTTTTTATAGTTACAATAATGATTTATTTAAATTCACCGCGACACGTAAACGACCAGGAGCTGAGTACTCCTTAAGCAGATGCTTTTATAGCCAACGAGGCTGTGTCTTTATATTGTGTTGTACCAGATAGTACATTTGAAGGGCCGATTACGCCTGATGGCCGAGCGGGCAGAGAATGTAAAGAGCAGTTGCTCTGTAAGTCAACGATGTTTTTTATCACTTGAATCGTTTTTGTTTAGTTTGTATTTTCATACGTTTCTTCTTAATGACATTAACAATAATAATTAATAATTATACAACAATTTTGTTTTTAATATTCTCAACATCATCGTGCTTGCAGACCTTTTTCCCATGTTGTCACAATAAACCAGTGAAATTAATGTTTTGTTCCTCTGACTTAGTTTTTTGTCGTTGCAAAAAATAAAACTGTTTTTCATGCGTATGAGCGCAGCGAAGTAGCATGAAATTGCAGTTTGTTGCAGAGTAAAATGTGCTGGACTCTATGCATGGTAGACGTTGAGGGCGGGGGAGGTGGCAGGGATATGCTGCTTCTTGATGCTACGACGTTGTGCGGCATGATCGAGGGCCGGTGTAGCTCGGGCCCCATAGAGTGTGTGGGCGGAGGGCTGTTGGAAAAGTTGCCTGCAGAAGGACTGGTGGTAGCAGTAAGAGGATCGGTGTGTGGCAGCCAACATGTGGCAGGAGACGGCAAAGCAAGGCCTGCAGGACACTGGTTTACCGTCTGGGCTCTTGGAATCGAGTCGGGCCAGGTGCCATGGCTAGGGCAGCACAGGGTATGACGGGGTTCACTCGCACCATACTGGTCAAACTGGTCAAACTGGCGCACCTCGACCACAATGCCAATCTTGTCCCATTTGGGCCCGGTTTGGTTCTGGTCGTATATACAATCCCTGATGATCAGCAACGCAAGGGGGCGAGAGTTGTTTGGCGAGGCGCTCTGTAGAACGCATAATGCCTCTTCCCGCAGAACGCAAAGGCAGTACCGCAGTACGCGGTGGCTTTTTCCGCGGGATAAGGTCTCCCGTCAAGTTGTGTATGGCCGATACTATACCGAGTATATACATGTACATTGTACACTCTGTTATGGGTCGTCCGGATAATATGGCAGGAATATTGTGGTATTCGCTTAAACTTGTCAGTGTTCGGACTATCAAAAGATTTTAGTGTTGTCTGTGACATCCACCTCCACACTTTGCCCTCGAGACAGGCGACGTGCGGTGTTCACGCCCAAAATAATTGCTGAGCTAGATGTGATCTATCATTTGACTTCATCACCGATGTCAACAGGTAACGAAGATACGGCAAAATCGGCAATTAGTCTAGTACTCCGGTAGCGCAATTGACAGCCTCTTCCGTAATCGGCCAGATGCTGTATTCATCCAAAACTACCAAGTGATGCCGGCCGCGGTAGTAGAACTAAGTAGTCTGACACACGGCATTAGAATGGGTAGTTCGGGTAGACGTGAGGGTTAGGGGTACCCTCGGCTGTGAGGAGGTCATGCGGCTGCACAACTAGCCTTTTGTCAAGGCCTTCGTGGTCTTTTCAACTTTTTGTTTTTCTTTATTTCTCGATTTTTGCTACCCTGACGGGGCAGCAACATTCTAAACCAATCAGAAGCGATGGGGTCAGCGGGTCAGCATACATTAACAATTTATGCAAATTAACAAATTACAAAATTGCGAACGTCTCGTCGTGTGTATCGCTGACATATGTATCACTAACAGACGAATCTTTCGATAATTGTGTGGAATACGCTGCTAGAAAATTACGAATTAAAGAGTTTAAACCCTTACAGCACCAGGCGATTAGAGGAGCTGTACGCGGGCATGATATTTTCGTCACCCTTCCCACCAGATATGGTAAAAGTTTCATATTTTATGCAGTGCCCGTGTGTTTTGACAGGCTTCGTCGGGTTCAACTTCAACAAGTTCCTGAGAGTGGGTGTGGGACTAACGTCGTAAGTGTTGGTGATTGTATTTCTCCAACGTCTCCACCGTTAACATCAATACGTCCCACCATGCACACAAGCATCATAGTAGTTATCTCACCACTGATTTCGCTAATGAAAAACCAGGTGGAAACATTGCATAAGCTTGGAGTTGATGCTGTTTATTTCGGGGACTCGTCACCCAAAGAAGGTCAGAGAATGAACGAAGGGAAAGTGTCACATGTTTTCATGAGCCCTGAGAGCATATTCGAACGGGGATTTCAGCTCTTCCAGTCCCAGATATGGCAGGAGAACCTAGTCTGTGCTATTGCCGTAGATGAGAGACACTGTGTTTTCAAATGATATGTAACATTGTTATTGTTCCTTTTACTGACAAAAAAACAAGCAAAATGTATTTTATTATTCTAGTAATGTTTACTATTCTTGTCTGTCTCTCTTTGCTATCTGCAGGGGTCTGGAGTCACAGAAACTTGCAGCTTTTCGAGGCTGTTACGGACGTTTGTCTGAGGTTAGGTCCTTAATTCCTCACGCTGTACCGGTGATCAGCTTAACAGCAACATCGTCACTTTCAATGAGAACTAAACTTGTTGAGTGTCTATCCTTGACAGCACCAATCTTCGTCACCGACACACTGGATCGCCCCCAACATCCGCTAAAGTGTGGTTTATACAAACCTAAAAGAAGACAAAGAGATCTTTAAATATCTCATTAAAGACCTGATGAAGAATGAGGAAAGCACACCAAGATCAATCATCTTCTGTAGAACTCATCGCCAGTGCCGATCACTGTTCAGCACTTTTCAAGAACAACTCCACATGCAATCAAGGAGACACTTTGCCATGTTTCACTCCACTACAGAGGAATCGGTGAAAGAAGACGTTCTGAAGTCTTTCCCTGATCCAGACGGTAAAATTCGCATATTGTTTTGCACAATTGCCTTCGGTATGGAAATTCACTGTCAAAACTTGGAAAGAATGTTTCACTTTGGCCCTTCACCAGACATAGATGACTATGTTCAAGAAAGTGGTCGAGGTGGGCGTGGAGGTGAACCAAGCCAGGCTGTGTTTGTTAAATATAAAGGTTGTTGTAGACACAAAACCAGTGACTCGATGAAAGACTACATCAATAATGATACAGTGTACAGGAGGGTGCAGTTGATGTGTCCATTTGGTGTAAAACCTGATGCACCCAGCATACCACACTTATGTTGTGACATTTGCTCCAAGAATTGCCTTTGTGGTGGAGGTTCTTGTCATGAACCAGATTATGGCCAGTTTATCTTTGGAGAGCCAAAGCAGACAGATGAACAATGTACTTCAAAGCATAAGTGTACGTTTCTAACATTAGAAATGCGGGAGAATATTAAAGCGAAACTACCTGCATTAAGATCCGAAATAATATAAGGAGACACACCATTGTATTCAGGCCATGACTTGGCAGGTGCTTTATCACTTATTGTCATTGATGCCATAGTTAAAAACTGTGAGTTCATTGAAAGTCAGGTGACATTACAATCAAATTATTCCATCTTGTGTAATGTAGAAAAAGTGTGGGATATCATTTCATCTAGTTCTTCGTCATCTTCATGTAGTTCCAGAGCAGGGTTTATTAGTTTAGCTCGTGCACTTGAGATAAATACAGATGAATCTGACACAGAATCTGACAGCAGTGCCTGTCAAAGAGGAGTATTGTTATCTTCATCTGATACATGTTCAGATTGAGAATATACTCATGGTATGTGCTCCATGTGGAATTAAAATACAAATGAAAGAAGAAAATGTTACTCTCTACAATTTGTTTTATTCATTCATGTTTATTGGTTACTAATTTTAAACTACTGTACGAGTACCTCCCTCAACATACGAGATACGACAGGCCAATAGGTGACATTGCTGTGCATGCACCCATGCCAAGCTTTGTGCATGGCGACTTGATCGCTGTTGGTTTTGGTTGATAAATAAATAAATAAATAAATCAATATTTCTGCACTTTCAGATAAACATTTAACAGACTACATGTAATTGCTGTCTGCCTTATTAGGGGAGAGTGGGGCTGGTTGGAACTTGTATGTTAAAATATTGACATTTTCTGATACAGCTGAATTTATTTTATGAAAGATTGCCACCTAGTGGTACATGAACATACTAGCAACAGCCAAACACTAGAATGCCTACAGAACTTGAGCCTTAACACAGATTGAGTGAGAATGGATTTTGTTTTTTAACCTTCCAAGTAATATTGTCACCAAATGTTTGGAAATGTTATTATAATGATTTTTATAGATTAAGGTGATTTAGTTTCCCAGTACTTAACACTAGTAAAGTGAGCTACAAAGATTTGCAGTTACTGTTTGTCACTTGTGCCACTGGGTTTATTAAACATTTCAAGAACAATGTGAACGCATTTTGTAATATTTCGATGCCTCATATTCTTAACCAAGTTTGTACATTTCCTCATATGAAATTGTTTTTCTTCTTCTTTTCTAATACTCCCTTTACATTTATTTATGGCCAAGAGTACTTTAACAGTTTATCAGGCATGAGAATCTTCCGGATTTTTCCAGATTTCCGGATTTTTCACTTCAAAATATTTGGTCTTCGAGTTAAGTGTGAATTTGGAATAAAAATGGAGGGGGGGGGGGGGTAGG
>JAVCKS010000012.1:460556-470623 GCA_032273685.1 Pteraster tesselatus | reverse complement strand
ATGCCATTCCTTAATTTTCCGCGCGACCGACCTCAGAATCACACCGTGACTCCTGACACATACAAACTTTTGTAAAATAATATTTTATTCCTAATAACATACCTTCTTCTTTAATAAATTTCACTATTGTATTTGTTCCCTTTCCTTTTTTAGAAATCATCTCTATACCATTGTGTAAAACCACGCGTCAGTAATTATCGGCGATAAGGTATATATATCTTCCGTTCACTAAGTACATCCTGAATCACGAACTGGTCATATTCCATACGATTATAGACCCATTTCCTTCTAAATTTGTCAGGGTTTTTATTTTGTCATGATTAGTTTCACAAATAGAACAATATTAATTTCAATATAGTATACAATAATGGTTTGTCTCATTTAGTTACCGTAAAATTAAATCTGTCACACATTTTGCTGCTAAATCTTCCTATATTCCCTTGTGCCTGATTATGCTCCCGGTGTCATGATTATAATAAAATAACATTATCACTTTCTTGGTCTTTCAGAAAGAGGCTTCCGTATTCTTACGATTGGATCACAAAAGGGAGACTTAGCGACTTCAATAGCCGGATTGTTATCCGCGAGAATGCAGAGACCGCCCTGGCCAGTAGAAATTGGGCTGAGCGTAAATTGATCACCCCGCGCTCCAAAAAGAAATAGGGTCTCTGAATCGCTCTGCCCCACAAATCCTTAGTTCTGGATATAATAGGCCCATCATCGATCAAGACGAAATGGAGACGGGAGAGGGTATGTATATTTACTTCTTGGAAACCGATGAGAATTCTTGTATCAACACTATGAGGCGGAGAGAGCAGGTCTGTTGAGAGGGCCGAGGCTTTCTCGTCGACTGAGATGGTCCCACCTTCGTGAAAGGAAACTCATCGTCGCTCTGGCTTAAATAGGTTATTAGATGGTAACTTCACAGCTGCAGTCGACCCAAGGGTCACGGCCATGTTGAATTTATCTGCTTAAATGAGAATAACTTTGGAAGCAAGTTATTGTATTGATTATGACGATCACACGAATGTTATTTGATGTCGATTGGTAGCAGTTATTGCCCGCAAGGAGAGGCGGTAAGTTTTTGTCATTTTTTTGATATTTTTATTTTTTTGCAATTCGCGGTCATCAAGACTTCAATCTACGCATATAACCGAGTGAGGGCGCCCTATTTGCTGACAGTGTTTCAAGCGTTTAGGCAAATCTTCTGGTAAACGTTTGCCGTCCAACCCGATGGTGTTATATCCATAGAAGTCCATTTGAAGTCATTAAGCGATAGCTCGGTTAGTGGAAATGCTTGCAAAATTACAATTGTCTTATAATTATGACCACTCGTTGTTATACGAAGCGTACAAATAAATGCACCTGTTCGTTGTGGGCGGACCGGTCCCGGTAATCTTCGTTGGGATCCGCCGGGTAACCGGTCTATATTCCTGCGTACACGCCATTCGTGGAAGCGAGTTGGCAGTTTTCTAATAACTCGTCTTCCATTTATTGTTATAGTTTCTTGGTCGTTTTTCTTCTTCAGTGTGATTACTAAAATATAATACAATAAAGGCTATGTCTCCAGAATACCCGTCCACTCAACATTGTATTATGGTACCTGGTACCCTTGTAATTAACACTATTGTAACGTGAAGGCTTGGGTGCAAGGGTGTTTTTATAAAAGGGATGTGGTGGACGGATATTCCTGAATTGCTCCACAATGAATTACAGTATAATACGGCATTCCGACCGCAGTGTTGGCGTGAATCGATGTTCATTGTGATTTCTGAACTGTAAATACAAGCCTCGTATCTGAGGATAGCAATCAAGATAGCGTCGGGGCTAGCAAACATCACTGCCGTTCGGATTATAGACTCGTCTGGTCTGGACTAACTCCAAGAAATAGGACTGAGACGAAGGTGTGTTGGTTTTCTTTGTTGTAGGCCATGTTTTAAACTTCAGGAGATCGGACGTAGGTAGGCCAAGCCTGACCTGGTCTGGCCTGGCCTACGCTGTACATCGTTGGTTGCACCAATGTAGCAGTTGTTACAACTTTGGATTACGTATTTGGTGTAGGCCTACTGTGTCAAGATAAGATCTGAATGTATGCACGCATGGCGGAGTAGATAAGAATATGTTTGCTGTGTGACGCCATGCACTATACCTTGGCATACGACTTGAGGCTATGCACGGCAGAGTAGGTTTGTTGTAACCTAATTATACTTGTATAGAGCCTTTGGGCAATAAAATGGTGCAGTGGGTAACAACAAAAGGCAACCAAATAAATAAAGACACAAACTTCCGTTGGTTTAATCATGAATATTTATATATTATCATTCACTACCACCTGACATTGATTTGCGATAGCAATACATTGGTCCAATATGTGATCAAATATACAATGTCAAAAGTATGAGCATTACGTAATAGTTATTATGTACAAAGTATATTACCGAATCAGCTCTATATTAAGCATGTTTAGTCCAAATGTACAATCGTAAAATTATTGAGAGAAGTTAAGGTGTGGTTCCAAACCGGGGAAAGGTGGTGCCAAAACCTCCGTTGGTCTGACGGATTGGCCGGTATAACAATTTCCCGACAGCAAGCTAAAAATCATTATTTTCCAAAACCTTTCAGAAATGAAAACATGTAGGTTTTCCCAACGAGTTGCTCGGGCCGTTCATTCGACCGGTTATGAGAGGATTTCCGTCTCAATTTTATATATTGGAAGAATTCCGTTCGTCACAGCTTTTTAAGACGCCATCAAGCGAGTGTAAGCGCGGATTCGAGCCTCTACGTATTGTTCATGATCGCAAAAGAATCGTCTGTCCCAGTGCAGAACGTTTTTGTTCGCAAAACTTTAAACAATAGAGCCTAAAATATACAGCCTAAAACATTCTGACGATATTCCGCTTTCAAAGTATCTGCAGAATGTTTCGCTTATGTGCATGGATTGGAATCGGTCAAAATTTACAAAATAACTGTCAAATTGGGCTGGAAAACGTTTACAAAATATAAGGTGATTCCTGTTAGTTTTTTCACATTTTTGTCTTTCAATTAATTTACCTTTCAGAGAGTACCGGTAATAATATATGTATATACACACCAATATTTACAACTTAATGTTTAGATACAAAATACAAATTATACAATATATTTGCCGGAATGGTGGGCGATTTCAGTTTGGCCAGATCGGCTTTGGCCCGCTAAGTAGAACTGTTGTTGCCAATAGACTGCCTATATTGCATGTTTGGAGGTCTAATTCTAAACCTATACCGGTAACCTTACTGTAGACGTTTTATAAACAAATTTATAAAATATTCTTGGCTGTCAAAACACAAGGTAAATAGGCCTATGCCTATGCGGTTTGCCTGGGCGGTTTTTCTAGGAGTCGCCATCAATATTATCTAACTGGTTGATGACAAGAATCAATGCGAAAGCGAGATTATAATGCAATCATATCCGGACAAGCCATCCGCCCATCCTCCGCTGTCGTCTCCCCTTGCATACCGCTCAAAGCTATAATGTTACGGCTGTTGTTTGTAAGACAATGAAATACTTAGAACACCCAATCGAGAGAAGAAGAAGACAAATACTCGACAATGGCTATTTCGGTTGCATCATTGAGGTATATTACATCGAAAACTTCTACCCCTAAAAATAACATAAAATAAACAAACAAACCCACGCATGGTTGCAATGAAAGAAAGAAATCCGGATAAATCGCCACCCACCCACAATTATTATAGAGTTTAATTCAAAACGACGACGGCTTTTTGAAATTAAACTTATACATTGATTTTCTGGATGAATTAAGTCAAAACTGCGACAGTTTCTAAATTCGTCAGCATGCCTTATTTTTATTGTATAGATAGACTGTACAAGATTCAATAACATGTTCGGTTATTATTGCCCAACTTATTAGTTCAATGGCTACAGAGTAAACGAGATGTTTGGGAGTTTATTAAAGGGGAAAAATAATCCCCTGTGACTAAAACTTGAATTCCCATCAATATTCGTTTAACATATTGCCTGGTTTCAGTTAATTTAATTAATGTAAGAAACCTGCTCAGATGATACGACAGTGGATCTTTTCTGATTTGCATTGAATAAAGACTACGTGTATATTGACAGTCATAGAAAAAACAACCTAGAGTTCACACAGGATTTAACCCCGGGAGTTCACCCCCGGCGGTTCACCCCCGGAGGTTCACCCCGGGAGTTGACAACACCACCTGGAGCTCACCTTTGAGAGTTCACCTTTGAGAGTTCACCCCCAGAAGTTCACCCCGAGGAGGTCACTCCAGGAGATCACTCCAAGAGATCGCTTGTGAAAGTTAACCTTTTAACAACGATTGCGTGTTCATTGTGTGTTCATTGATTGCCAATAATACATGTATTCCATTGTTAAAATCTCTTATGATTTTTGGTCCATTTCTTTAGCATTTGTAATACAAATTTTAACAACAATTTTTGGTCACTTTTGTTTACACATAACAGTTGGGTGATTACCGTAGTACAATCATAATATTACCATAAAATCTTAGAATTGTTACCAATTCATACACAGACTGCAGTGCGTAAATTATGTCAAGTGTCACAATTATTTACAAAACAAGAGTTTAAATTGTGTAAGATAATTAGTTTTAGTCCCTCCAACACTTTTACTCGCCAAACAAAACTGCCAGACTGACGTCGGCCTTACATTCCTGAAGGATTCCTATATATTTGGCTTACTTGCATTTTGGACAATTCTATTAAAATTTGTACAATTTCAGCGATCCACTTTGGTCCCAATCAACGAAATAACATATTTTATTACGGCATGTGCTTACTGTTCCCATCGACCGAGTGCTGCAACTGCGAGCCACGGGTCTGTTTGGTGCAAATTTAGAGCATTTCATCTAAAAGCCGAAAATAGATGAAATTATTTTTATTTGAACGTTTACGGTAGAGTTGCTATTTCTCCACATTCAAAAAGAGCTCGTGGGAGTTCCTTCTATACCTACGTGAAGTCGGCACGTATTGAGGCATTTTATGAGATCAAAATCACATGTAGTATTAGCCTAAACGCGTCGGCGTGTCCCATTCGATTCGACGCCTGTGTTTTAACGGACGAACATGGGTAACTAGATAAACACGACACCTCGCGGTGGCGCAGTTATATAATGCGTTTTAAAACATTCTTGACAACTTATACGTATATATTTGTGTGGGCTATATACAAGGGAATATAAATGAGTTATAAATTGTACAATTTGTTACAAGTTGGGTGTGTGTTCCAGACTTCAGCGTGGCTGATGTATAGAGAATGTTTTTGAAATTCAATCATAACAAAATAACATTTAAAAAAAAGATAATTATAGTTCTAATAAAATATCATGGTACTTGAAAAAAGATATATTATTAGGGCAATCCACTTTTGGGTTTTTGGAGGGTGCAATTCCTTGTTTATTGGTATATGAAACGAAACAACCATGGCGAATAGACGTGTTCTTACGATTATAGACATCAGTACATCTAGTTAGAAAACAACATCAATCACCATACACGTAGGTTATTTTATTTGGTCAAGGATAGTACCGCAACGTCACTTGACGCGGTTAGTGCACGGGCTCCACCGGGTGGCAGTCTAGACCGCGCTCGTTGGTAGTATATCGACTGTCAGTCTCGCCAACATCAGATGAACTCTCGTTAAAATATCCCTCCGCTATCATCTCGTCGTCGTCGTCCATTTCCTCATCGTCGTCATCGTCGTCGTCGTCTTCGTGGATTTCGATACCTTCGCTCGATTCGTCCCCGTTGAAACCTCCAGTCGCAGCCAGCATTCCGCCGTCGGTAGCATGACTGCGTACCACGAGCGGGCGGGGTGCCGGGTCGCTAGCTCCGTGATCACCGTATGTTGATGCGGGCGTCGTCTCCCCCAGGGTCACGGCGGGAGCTGGAGATGTGTCCTTCTCGGTTGCTTCGCGGTTGGACTGCGGCTCCTTCACCTTCTTCCCGCGCTTCCATTTCATTCTGCGGTTCTGAAACCAGATTTTCACCTGCAGAGTTGACACAATAATATAAAGATGGTTTGCATGGTGCGCCAACAAGCATGCTATACCACGCGCGTGGGTGGATGCAGTTTTGGTTAGGTTCCTGGTAAAGCCGGCGGTTGAAGTGTAGTTTTAAACGAGGACCAAGGACTATAGTCGTGATATTACAGTACATTTATTTCTTTTTGGGCGAAGCGGTACATTCCTTACGTTGGACCCGAGTTTAGACTCGGTGACACGTACATGGGTCCGTTGTTGACCTCATGGGGTTGGTTTGGGGTTTCGCTCTAAAGTCTCAAACCGCAAATTTCCATTCACCTCACGATTACACAGCCGATATACAGAACCGTAAGGAACTCATTCTGGTAAACTAAAAATGCATCAACTACCAACCCTTATACAGAGAAAAATGCGATAGAAACGAACAATGTTAGCTCCCTTCTTTATCATACTAACCCCGTTCTTTAGGTACAATCGTAGCCCTAAATCACGTTCTACTTAGACCGTTCCTATAATTAGTACCAGAAATTGTGAACGAATGAATAAACGCTGATCGTGGTTTGACTGATGATCCCAGATCAGTCATCCTCAAGCCCGGCCCTAGCGGCCAGCATCCGGGTATACATCAGCAACATATGCCTACGGCGAGCGGACAGGCTAGCACGTGCGTGTATACGTGGTTCGGACCGCCTCGTCGTTTGAAACAATTACCGATATGTCTGCTTAGTTGTAGCGCAATTTGGCGACTACCGTGGGGTTCACTTCTATCATTGTGTGCGAATCTGAAAGTATGTTAGCACTGTGTTATTTAAACGGCTTTCACCTAGTTTTAAAGATGTTCTGTTCGATTTCAGATTAGTCCTTGAGAAACAATGTTAAAAGTCGATTTCAATATCCGGTAGTTTTGCCCTTGAAAATTATATATAGCACGAAAACACTACCAGTCGCAGCGTATTAATGTTGTACAATTATTGATAAACTATCCATGGATTGAACCTTTTCGTGCCGTGATATTATTTATTGTGACCGGCTCCACACAAATAAAATGTTTTATGTTTGATGGTTTGATGTGATGTACCAGTTGGAAAGGGCACATTATGAGTTTTAATTTGTGATTGATTTATCCCCGCGATACTTCGCGTTTGGGTGATACATTGAAATTTGCACATTCTTATTTTCCAAATTTCCAAAACGATCTTTCGAAAACAAAATCTTTAAATATAAAAAAGGATCATGATATTATTGAAGGAAACCCCTCCAAACAAAAACGGATTGTTTTCCGGTCTTTTTAATACAAAATATGAAGGTATTGATATGAATGAAGCTAAAACTAAGGTAAAATTTGTTTACTTTGTTCACCATTTTCATTATGGCATACTATGACATAATACCCCTTTTCGCAGAGTGGATATGGCAAGGACAAACCCAACAAATTATCAACTCAACAATTTAAGGTGAAATTGGTCTGCATCGGATAGAATCGTGAATAATCCTGTCAAAAACGTTCTGGTCTGCTTTGCATAATTTGGTAAAAAAAAATGTTGTCGGTTTTCCACATCCACCGCTCAATTATATGTTTAGTTTCGTTCGAACACGAACACAGTCAAAACGGATGCTCGCCAAAAATTACTACGCAGTACATATTTCTGTATATATCGCGTACAATAGCAGCGTCAAGACGACTCGACAATCCGTTTTCCGCTCGAAATGCCATATTGTTATTACAATTAATCACGACAATAATTGCCGTCGATTTACGAAAGTGAACAGGTGAGGGTACCTCGCCAAACGATTATCTCAAATAACAAGGCTCGTCACTAAAGCCCGCTCTTTTCTTCGCATCTTACAAGGTGATGACATTTTCTCTTTTCACCAAGACGCGGGAGACTGTTTTAGTGAGACAACGCACGACGAGGAGGCGGGGAGCTCCGTAATGACATCAATAAGCAAAAAAAAAAGGACAAAGCCAATTACACTTTGGATCACATTTCAAGATTTCCTTCTTCCGTGCGCCTTTTTTTTTTAATCAAAGTGAACAGACAACTATCCTTAATAATGTAATCGCGTCACACGCACGTCAGTGCGCGGTTCGGATTACGCTATGACGAAAAAGAACGGCAGACGATTCGGGTTAACTCGTACAAAAAGAGCTAAGGACTTAACCGCGGCGTTCGTCGTCATGTCGAAGAAACAGAAGACAATTAGGATTGATTCCTGCTCTCCGTCATTGTATAGTGGTAGTACCCACTGTTTCATTCAGTTTTTTTCGGCGTTAAGTGAGCGCAATTTTGCTATTTATTTACAAGAACGGACAAAACGATGGCGAAGTTTGTATGATTGCTTACGAAGTACCAGTACGTGTTGTAACTTAAAAAAAGACCAATGGTCAACTCGTCTCAATGAATCGACCTACTTTTTATTCCCCCGTCAGAAGTAATGTATCATTTCGGCTGATAAAAATCCCCATTCATAAAGTCACTCAGTATACTTTTTGTACATACAGTAACTATGTTTGTTATACTGAGGTTATAATATGGTGGTATAAGTAGACTACGAAAACCAAAGCATGTTAAAGCAATACTTTTACAAAACATAGACCTAATCATTTTGAGTTGCATTTAGTTTATTGTCACATCATATCATATCATGTAGGATGTAGTGGACACAGTTTTAGCGCACCACAAAGGTCTCTATCGTGACCTGATATAATATTTACCAAACCACAAGAATAATGATTCATAAAGATAAAGTATCCCACTGCGTCACATGACCACATCCACCCAGTCCCGATGCCACATCCACCCGGTAATCCACCCATATCAACCCGGTCCCCTTCCCATTCCACCCCTCTCTCAATCCACCCCTCCCCCAATCCACCCCTCATCCCCTCCTCCATCTACACTCCCTCCATCCATCCACCATCTAAGCCAAATAAGATATCGGAAGAGAAATGTACAGCGATCGCCGGTCGTCGACAATCGCTGAGATATCATTTCCTCAATTCGCCTCCAGTGTTACCATCCAAGATGGCGGACTTACCTGTGTCTCCGTGAGCATGAGTGAGGTGGCTACTTCGAACCTCTTGGGTCTCGATAGGTATTTGTTCTTCTTGAATTGGAGTTCGAGCTCCAGCAACTGTTGACTAGTGAAGGCCGTTCGTGGCCGTCTTGTCTTCCCGAGAATGGTCGGGTGTTGGTGACCTTAAACAAATAATGATAATAGACAAGGGAACCATGTTAATACGTATCTACAGCTGCGGTGTACGGCACAAAATGGCAGCAGAGTATCTAGATAAATTGCTCCACAGAGGTTGAGCCTACATCGCGCGATAACTTATACAAAATAATCAAAACAATAACAATTAAAAAATGTAAATTGCCAGCAACGTTTGTGAACATTTTGTATTAAATGTCGTACGTGCATTATTGTTACAGATATAGAGTGTTGGTTTGAACCCTGAACGTTTCCTGTAGAATCTGTCGAACCTTGCGGGCGTGGGACAGCCGTTGTTCTGGAATATTCACCGAAGGAACAAAGGAATGCCCACAAGATGGTTGCTATTCAACAAGGTCTAGTACCTGTAGGTTATTTCACGCGTTTTCAACCCACCAAATAGACTCTGAGAGTAAATGGGACACCACACCCACCCGTACGTACGTAAGAATTGATTTAATAGAATACACCGATTGTGGTTACTTTTACGGAGCATTTAGGGTAGATGCTCAGATCTAGTGATTCATTGCATATCTTACTGCGCGTATTACACGCTGCCGCCGTCGTAAAGGCGTATACGCAAGTTAGCACTGTGTCTGTTCGCTGTGTTATCGACACGACATCAGCACCCAATTACTTAATTAAATGAAATCGGCGTTGTCAACGTATTGCGTAAAATGCTCCCGCTGGATGAAAGAGAGAAAAAACGACCAGGTTTCTCTCCCTAAATCCCCCCCGATGACAAACCACCCGTTCCCTCGTCCTCTCCTCGCGAGGCGAGGGGGGTGATGAGATATGGTTTTATGAGGACTGAACTGGCAGTGTTTGTGG
>JAVCKS010000012.1:405078-416210 GCA_032273685.1 Pteraster tesselatus | reverse complement strand
ACTACCGACCTGCCTGGCTGGCTGCCTGACTGCCGACCTGCCTGGCTGGCTGCTTGACTGGCTGCTTGACTGCCGACCTGCCTGGCTGGCTGCCTGACTGCCAACCTGTGCGTGACTATCTGTACGTAGCTAGTACTTCGCAATTGGGGGTGTGTCTGTACATGAGTGGATGTGTTCGCAACTATTAATTATTGCATTCAGTTGTGTGTGTGTCTACCTGTCTGTCCGCAGCAAATCTTGCCAGGTGAAGAATTGCACTCCAGAATGCACTTTCAAACTGTTAATTTGATCTAGCTAAACTCCAGAATACCCATTCATTCGCCATTTTATTACTAGTCTGGTACCCTTGCAATTTACATCACTATGATAGAAAGGTTGGGTACAACAAGAGGTATTTTTTGAAAAGGAACGTGGTGAATGGGTATTTTGGAATAGGCCTAGTTCCTTTGCTAGTCTGAGTCTGATCAAGCAATTAAAAATTAATTTACTAATTACTTACCGAATTGGTTGTAATTCATACATTCAGCTTCTTTGTTAGGGTCCTAACTAGTCCCGCGTCTTGCCAACCAAACGTGTGAGAACTCGGAACAATACATGTGATTGTGATGTAAGCCAACAAACATTTACAATTTTACAGTGTGTGCTGCTGGGCAGTGCGATCATGGTGTGATTCACTGAACTACAAAAGCTAGCTGGGGTCCTAACCCAGAACGTCCAAAACAAAGAATTAGAAAATCTTAAAATCGAGGTCTTATTTCCCTTTGGAAAAAATTACTCCCAAATATATCTGCCCAATCTGGAAATGAGACAATAATGAAATTGCGCAGAGGAGGAATGAAAAAGAGCTGCTTTAAATATTTGAAAACACTGTCTGCCTAGCTAGCTGTCACTACACTGCGATCGAACAGAACTAGCGGCCGCAGGCTAGGCTCTGGCTCCGCAAACGTTGACGGTACGGCCGGCCGCGCCGCCAGCAGAGAAAGCGATCAGCGTGTTCAACATCAAATTTAGCTGGACCCTTACCCAAAAGGCCACTGAACAACGCTTGCCAGTACCGTGAACCAGGGAAAACCAATTATTAATTATTTCGATTGATATGACGTCATTCTTGCACGTCATGACGTCATCATACCTCTTCGAGTTTGTTTGTGACTTCATGGTATTGGTTTATGACGACAACACTGTAAATACCCGAACAACTACTCAGTCGCTATAGTTAAACCCTTCACAACAATAGCTGAATAACACAATAATATTATTTGAGTTTTCAAATACTAAATACCAGGAAACGGTAAATGGTTACCGGTACGTTAGAGTGAACATCGTTGTGGCAATATAACGATGGATCTAGAAGGCCGTAGTGCTGAGGAACTGTAGAAGGGACGCATCTATCTAATTAAAGCTGGCGCTGATAGTAATTTTGTAGAACGCCAAGCTTCCTCTATAGTTTAATATCCTTTCGCTCTACGGTAAAATTCCGCACTCTCATAAAGAGTTGCCAATATCCGCTTCAGTTCGAGTGAGTGTGCGACGTAGCCAATTGTTACCACGTGTGCCTCTCTTAAATGAGAGTTGATTTAGTAGGCTGAAAATATATAGTTGGTCGAAATATGACTTAGGCAATTCATTTATGAGGGTGACGATATGGGAAGTCAATAATTGTTCAAAGAATCACCGGGTATGGGTAACTTAGAAACAATTAATTACCAGACAGCTTTGAGCAAATTGTATGATACGTACTGGTCGGGTACTACATTCAACAAACATTAAAATAATGTCAATCGTAAACAGACTTGAATTTGTACGTATTTAATATTAATTTTAAAAAAAAATTATAGATAATACGTACTGTATAAGATAAGGTTTAATCTCTGTCTTTTGGTGTTGTCTTACGAGGCTTATTCCCACTACAAACAAATCTCCAGTTACTTGGCTGGCAGTACGGTCACCTGGTCGAGACAAGATGTCTCTTTCTTAGCTTGTCTACTACGCACTTAAGAACCCATTTTACCCACACTTTCCTTGTAATTAAACTCACTGAAATGTCACCTTCTCTCCAGGGCTAGCTACAGTGCGGGGATCACAGCGCTAGAATATCCCTTCCGTCTTCATGGTGCGTGGGCGGTGGAGTGACGACACCCACGCATTTAAGTTAGTGAATTCGACTGTCATAGCTCAATATAAAATAATTATTTTAAGCCGCGTTGCACTTGCCAGAAAGTAAAGATGCAACTGATGTTCGGATAGGCTCGGCTGGAGTTTATACGGCGAGGGTTGAGGCGGTATACGTAGTACGTAGTACTTTCCTCACATTCCTGGAGGTTTCAGGTTCGAATCCTGGGGTAATAGTGTGAATTACCTACCCTGTGTGGTTTTCCTCCCACCAAAACCGTAACTCCTTCCTCTCGCGATGCAGACCGTTGTGGTGTATCAACCTCTCCAACTGATGGAGAATATTATGATAGACGAACAAGCAATGACCGACCCCCAAAGACCCTGTCGACCCCATTTGAGTTTGTAGAATGTGTGTATAACCATATCATGACGGAAAACCTAAACTTCTGCCTCACGAGATGGTGGCTATATACGGCTAGCTACTCAGCCTGCTAATAGCAAAAGTGCGGTTATTTGCGCATAGGGCCTACAGCTATTAATGTTTGTTACCGGTATACCTTAGACAATATGAATTGTGGAATTCAGGTAAGTATAGATTTCACCAAACACTTCCTTAAAATAACCATTCGTAGGTTTTTATTACATTCTTCAGCTGTAAAATAAGGAGATGTATTATTTACACTTTATTATGCCGTTATTTATTTAGTGTTTCTTATGAAATACAAATTAGAACGCTCGGTCGGTTTAATATAAATCTACGTAAACAAATTCAAATTGACAGATGCAATGGCATATGGCAGAATTATGGCTTCTAATATTCGGTTAAATAACACACTTCCGGTGTAGTGGCAAACGTTGCTCAGCAAGGCGTCGTCTATACATTACAAATAACTAGGCCTAAACCATTTGAGTAAAAACTACAGGGGTTTCCCCGATTTTGTCAACATTATGAAAGAAAAGGAAATTGTGCAGGTTTCTTTATGGTGTGTCAAGTTCCACCAAATTGGGGCATGACCATGTTTGTGACAGCAGTATCCGCTCTTACGTATTATGTCACGTATTATTATTCTTTATTAATATTGATTGTTTTCCTATTTCAAATGTAGAGACGATTCTTTTCGGAAACACTTCCTAATAGTAAACGATAATGGGTGATACATTTACCGACGTAACATATGACTAGTTTATAATGTTTTACGGGAGAAACTGAGGAGATGTCTAACAGACCAACGGTTTATAAGACGATCAGGTCCAGGATTACACACGTACATCTCTCTATTTTCAAATGCCACCGTATTTTAAATCTGTTTTCTCGCATTCAATAACTTTTATTTAATGACAGGCCTCCTGTGTTTCACGAGCTCTGTCACGTGTACTGATTTGTTAATCCCCAAGCGCTATTACACAGGCTGTTTCTACAGAATTCAAACTACTATACATGTAGTCTGAATCTTATTATTTTTTCCGTTTTCAAGTGACAGGTCACATTATTTGGAGATATTGACTCCCCATCAAACTTATACCTCTTTGGTCTTTTATTATATTAATTTGATAAACAGCGATGAACATACCCAGCCGGGAATAACAATGTACAAATCCTGTACTTTTTTCAAGCAAACAACTTTCTAAACGATGCGTGGGATATTGTTACCTAGTCTCTAGGGATGGGATGCGGTGTATGTGGAAAGCCTTAACGACCAGTCTCTGTCAAGCCGTTCGTGACGGTTTATACGATCCAGCGGGTTTTGTTGGTATTGGTGCCCGGAATTCACGCAGGGTTGAGCCAAGGCTATCTGTTGACATTTTCAGAACCTAAGCTATAACCTATGATATTTTCTCCAAGGCGATTTGAGTGGGTTGAAAGGGATAAAGAAACACTAAGCCCGCTGTCATAGACAGATGAAATCCCTTTCAAATTAGAAATGTACAATTGGATGGGTATTGATGCACAATAAATGAATATGAACGACACACTGTTAAAAATAAAAACTATTTGGATGAACTGGTGTAAATTTAGAAGAAATTGAATACAATTTTGCTCATACCGCAACTTCTTTATTTCTTTTTATTGAATTTGTTCGTTAAAAACGGTCTTCTTTGGAAAGCGAAGTCTGGCTATCAAAAACTGATAAAGGTTTTGTTTGTTTGTTATTACGGAGATATACCTTGTCTATATAACATAGGCACAAGCCGTATATGCAGATTGCCGACTTCGCCAAGAGGGATTTTATTATGTGAATTGAAATCGTGACAAATCGAGAAATATCAAATATCACGAGCTGAAATAGATGAAGTTACCTATCTAAATAAATACACAAAGATGAACTCTTCTTTGAAACAGGATATGCCTGAAGACATGTTTCAGCCAATAAATAAACCTACGTCATCAATAATAAGCCAGGGTGAGAATTCTATATTCAATACATCACCCACTAAATTTCAGAAACAAAAGAGGGTCATTTTCAAATGTCTACCGGTAATTTGTTTTTGTTTTTTCCTAATACACTACGGTTGGTGCATGATAGATTACACCGGTCAGTCACCCATTTTCCCCGGTACGAGCACTTTCTACACCCACTCTGAAACGTACAGCTTGGGTTGAGTGGGTTGAGTGGGAACACTTTTCAAATGTCATCAGGGTTCCACCGGATGAAGGCAATTTTTGTTTAATGTGTATATTTGCCAAGGCGCAACTACTACGCTAGAATGACAGTGAGTGAAAACGAATAATGGCTGGTTAGAAAAATTACATGTCGATTATCAATTGGCAATACATGTACTGGGCTACAAAAAGTTGGTACACACAAAACAAAATCTCTGTATGTGACAGGCCAGACACGCTAAATTAACACATACACTACTTGCTTTCTTGTTTATTTGTTATTTATTTGCGTTTCGCCAAAAATAAATTTAAGTCAGTAAAATGTGTTCTTTTAGCATGGAATTTGGGTTGATTGTTTTACAGGAAAACCATAATAGTGTACCAATACTGTAACAATATGCCATGCTGGTAATTTCGAGCTGAAACTCAATTTTCAAGCTGAAAAGTCACTGAGCTTATTTCTGTGTTTATAATTGATGTTTCCCAGAGTTTATCCTGGCCATATTTCACTAATTAGTTTGGAATTAAAATACATTTTTCATGCTGTTATAATACAGTTATTTTATACCAACAAATTTAGTTGTACCATAGCGAACAATAGTTGGATCTTTAGAAGTAAGAACTAGACAAAGAGACTATCTTGCGAAGGGATCACACCAGCTGTGATGCCAAATGAGTGCCTATGGGCCAATGGCACATGTTTGCTATTGATTTTCAGTTGATCCATCTTGTGATACCTGTGATTTTGTCGGCACACCAGCGTCTCAACCGTGCAATATGCAGTCACAAACATTTTACTGGTGCGCAATTGAGGTAAAATTAAGGGCCCATTCGAAGATGGGAATGAAGACATAAGTTTCAGTCATACTATAATTTATTTTAGATGATTTAAATAATGAAATTTCATCCCCATCTTCGAACTTGGCCTTGGTTTCAATCGCAGACCTGTACAGTTTCATGACTTCATCTTGCACTAAAAAACATCTAGTACAAAAAAAATTGACAAACTGAAAACAATACTACCTCCGCTATCGCGGCTGTTAACTATAAGCTCATGTCTCCATCAAGAACAAGCATGTGCAACTAGTAAGTAACAAAATAAAGAAAAGGCAGAGCAAGACATTGTACTCCTTTTTCAATGACAGCTGAACATCCAGAATGAGAAAGAAGGAATCAGTTGTTCGACGAAAAAAAAGGCACGCTTGCAGGAAGCAACAAAGAACACTTCATACGTTGGAGAACTAGATTTTTACAACATATACATCAACCACATGAGGTACATGTACAGCTTCCCAACAAATGATTGATTGAGAAGAAGGTTCACCTGCCATAACCAACCCCAAACATTGGCACCCAGGTATCTGGGACTATGATTGTTTCATTATATCATGGTGCTCCTCGGTTCTGGCCATAACAGATGTGATTTGCCATGTCTGCATTTTTTAGGGCTCACTGTTGAACAATCGGTATGGAATATTGCATAGAGATATCTTCTTGCAGTAGGAAGAAGTGAATAAGTTTGTTGTCAACAATATCTGTGTGGGAAAGAAAATACAATAAAAAACAAAACAACGAAGGTGCTCTCTGTGCTGCTGGGGTGTAGAATTAGAACACCATATAAACCAGTCTGAGCATTGTAGAAGGCAATTAGAAGCGGTTGGTGTCAGCAAGAGTATCAGCTTTAAAATGTTGCTTTAAATTAGCCTACAATGATAACTGCAATCGCACTGTCATCGGGATGATTTCGCAATCACTGAAACAGCAGGGAAAACAGCCCTGAAACCCCTGTTGTTGTAGAAGGGTCTCTGACTACATCAAGATTTATTTGATGAATGAATCAAACTAATAGGTACGTATTGTTGACTCACTGCATATAATCTTGGGTGGAGCAAGCTGCTGACCAGCAAGAAATTGTAGAAAGCGTCTTATGTCCACTCTAGCACCCACCATCAGCCCACAGTCTCTGCCTTGGGTCTGGGATGCAGAGCCTTCAATAAATAACCAATGGAGATAAAGGTATTAAAACAAAAACATAATCGTGGCATTTGTTTGGATAGGGTTTATACATGGTGATAATAACAGAGGACATCACAAAATACAATTAGTACTAGTATAAGTATTAGTATGGCTGGCAGCAATACATTTGTGCGCCATATATCACTTTGAAGGACAAAACTACCAACTCATCAATTAAACATTTAAAATGTTTAATTGAATTTTTTTAATGGGACAGTCTTAAAGGAGGACTAGAAAATTCAAACATATTGGCTCCATCTCCTGCCCACGGAATATAATAACCTAGCTAAAGGTCAATCCCAGAAACCTACTCCATTCAGGAATCTCCAATTCTTTAAAGTGTGTTGAAACTGTCACTAAATCACTCTCCACCCTCAGTTGCATCTCTCCACTCTGATTGGCTGAAAGTACCTGGAGGTGTTGAATTGTTCATTTGTGATTAAGTGGTTGATCAGATTTCAGAAGAAACCAATCTTTAAAAGCCCAAGATCACTTTTTATTCCAAAATACAAGCCGAGATCTACCACTTTGAAAACCCACTTACCATGAGTAAGAGGGTTCTTGTCATATTTATTATCGATTACCACTTCTGGAAACAGTCCCCAAATGGCATGGAATATTACCTCATACATGTAAGTATTCCGAATGCAGTAAACATTAAATTTATCATATGTTTACGATATTGGCAGTACACTATTTAGTAGTCATAGTTCAAACTCATACATGTACGAATTTGGAGTCAAATACTTTAAACAACCAACCAACCCTTTTTTTAAAATTCTTTTTGTTTAAAATGATTGGTTACCCCTGCTGTTCTCCTGGGGTAAGAAGTATGAGAATTAGTACACAATGAAGATATCAGAAAATGTGGTAACGTCTTTACACCAATATCAAATTAAGTATATATATATATACATATATATATATATATATATACATTATATATATATATATATACATTATATATATATATATATATATATATATATATCCTGTATTACGCACTTGTGTCCTATTGCAAGACACTTTTTTCATTCGTAATTGCCTCTCTTCACCCAGGTGTACATGTATAAAGGGGTATCCTTACAGAGGTACAGGTGTGTACAAAGGAGATTTAGTCAGCTGTTATACTCCCCAGAAAGCTATAGGAATAATATTAGTCCAATGATCAGAAGTAATAATAATGTAAATCGCTTTGTGGTCATTTCATCACTATATAACTACCGGTATAAGCATATACATTATTTTGTTATTATTACTTGGATATATGAACCATGATCCCTCTCTCTCGAGGGGAATGAATTTATACAAGTATTTAAGAAGTTGTATCATCACTCAAGAAGAGATTGGTCACTTAATTAATAATCTAACACAACTGTTTATTTCTCAACGATAAGATAAATTTAAGCTGTACCAAATGGCTTCCTAAGTTCTTCATCCGCTCCACTACATTCTTGAGAGATTTTAATGGAGGCATACAAATGCTCACCTGGAAAGATTGATATGAGAGACATTAGATTTATGTAATGGTAAGGGGAATTGGAGTACATTATGTATTTTGGTTCTCGTTCAAACATCCAAATGTGACATCATTATGTGTAGACATTTCATGACTTAATAATTTGATAAAGTTAATAATAAGCCTTGCTGCATTCATGCCAATACGATGCAAGAATGATTACGGTTTGACCTCAGAATTCATAAAGCCAATAATTATTCACCAAGTGATAAAACTCACATCAAACTCTGGCACAGAGGGTTCACTGTACTCATTCCATAAACTCTTTGGTATAACATTAACTGGAACATCGTGCACAACATTGCGACTTAGTCCAGTTCTTGATGGCTGGAAGGGGAACAAAAAGAAATCAACAGTTGATAAATAAATTTCTATTTCAGGGGCTGGGTTTCCAAAAGTTGAAAAAAAATCACACACACGCATGTATCGTGATCACGATCTTGTAAGTGTTTATTTACACCACGCGCATGTATCGCAGCAATCGCAATAACTTACCGATCATGATCGCAAGCCACCTCCATAATCGGATTGACTCTATCATGAAGACAAGCGAGTGTTTATACTAGTCATGTTATCAGGATTCATGTCAATCGCGATCCGTGTAAATGAGGTATTAGAAAGTGAAGTGGATAAATCTTGCTACTCACAAGTTCAATATCAAAGGTTAAACAAGGGCTAAACTTCTTTGTGAGTTTCACTTTGACTGTCTTAGCACTCTGCGCTGTCTTCATGGCACGAACTATATCATCGGGGGAAACCTCAAGAAAGATCTCATTGGCCTCCTCTGAAAGACCTTCCATACGATATTCATCAAAGAAGTTACTCTAAAATGAAGAATTAATATAGATATAATATAGATATAATTACAGATATACATGTATGATCCAGGTAGATATAATGTCACGACATGTAGGTCGGTGGACCAGTTGGAGTGGTCGGTACACTAACTAGCTGTTAGTTAACCCTTTCACTACCATTGGTGAGGAGTATACTTGACAGCGTGCTGCTTTCTAGATTTAACATTTATTTGATGTTGACAAGCCTAAAGGAAAACTATTATCGGACATTTCTGATCAATGATATCCCACTCTAAACTCAAAGACAAATACATGTATGCCAATCCTAAACTTCTGTTGATTAATAAAAGTAATCACTCAGCAGGAACAACAAGAAATTACAATTTTGCCTTCTGTGGTTATGCAAACTTAGCCAATTTGGGGCTGAAATGCACACAATCTAACCAAATGAGGGCATCCTATTTAAAGCCCCGCTTCTGGGTCAAAAGTAGGTTGGTTTTTTTTAAATAAAGAATTTTGGCATATTCCAGAATAGATAAAGATGTTCACCATATATCAGTTGGAAGCTCATTAATCAGTAACGCTAGTTATTTTTTGCTGTCACCCTATCATACATGTATGCCACAACCATGTTAACAATTCAATTATAAATAGTTCGGGTTTAATACTGTATGCTTAATGAGCTTCTAAGCGATACATGTTGAACATCAGACTATTGTAGAAGATGCCAACTTCTGTATTTATAAAAACTACATTTAAACCACTCAGGAGCAGAACTTTAACCTGACTTACATTTTAACTTACAGCAGTTAATTCGCACCAGATGCTACCCTTGGATATTTTATCATTCAAAATGAAGTACATATGAGTTATGGTCAGTCGTAGCACACACAGTGGTGTCATTCTGGAAATGGTGCTTACAACTCCTGCGTATCAACAAAACAAAGAAGGATTCCAGTCTTTAAAAAGTTGTCTTTTTTAAAACAGATTAGATCGAATTGAAAACTTCTTCTTCGAGTGATTCTTAATTTTAGATTTTTCTCAGTCCATTTAACTAGGTACATTTGATTTGGGAAAATAAACAAAGGAAATTTGGCGATTAGCACCCGAATTCTTTCCGGCCAATTAGTCACTATCCCGTATCCGCCATATTGTTCCCCCCAAAACAGCAGATGTATTAACTTGTGAGCACTGATCATGGCCCAATTTCATGGCTCTGCTTACGACGGAATTCTGTGCTTATTATTGTTTAGGCGGCTGTCATGCACAAACCAGTATGAGTGTGACTGAAAACGACCGTGCATAGCCATCCATGATATTGCTCCATGAAATTGGTCCCAGTGCTTGCGTCTATTTAGATCACTACCACTTGTACTAGTGGCATGGTAGCGGTACGCACAGTAAATAAGACATAGTCCTACTTGTAAACTGTTCGATGCATCCAACGTCAACAACTTTGGCTCTAAAACGCATGATTAGTTTGTCTTGTTTTAGTTTATATTCTAAGCATGCAATTAGCAACAACTAACGTTACTCACTAATCTATATATCTCAACCGGTGATAATGAGTTTCACGTACGTATACGAACGTCAGGGTACAAGACGTAACATAATAGCCCTTGCCCCTTGACCTGTCGTATTTTTATATTTCGTTTTTAAAAGATATGTATTGGATTTAGACAACTCATGGACAATCGTAGAATTGCATATTTCGAACACAATTTATTCAAGGAGGCTCCTAAATCCATGCGGACGTATACGTAATTGTAATGTACTGTTTAACTAAATATATAATTACTTCGCCAGCAATCTGACCCTGTGGCCTAATGGATAAGGCGTCAGCCTCCGGAGCTGAAGATTGTGGGTTCGAGTCCCATCAGGGTCGCTTACCTTTTGTTAACAATTTTGCTATTACACACAAAATGTGTAATTTTATCACAGCAACCGTGCACTAAATTAATAAATACATGTACCTTTTATCTGTTCCATATGTAAAATTATCTCCACAGTTTAACAGTATTTATTCATTAAGTAAGTTTATCAAATACAAACTGTGCATGTGCAAAACGAAATTGTGAAATAT
>JAVCKS010000012.1:388430-403708 GCA_032273685.1 Pteraster tesselatus | reverse complement strand
ACACACACACACACACACAAGTCGAGATGTCGTTTACTGCAAACGTGTAGCCATTCTTTTTTTATTTTACAAGGATCACCGTTTTTCTTCAATAAATATTTCTTTCCACACGGTATCCACCGTCTTGTTGGAAGCTTTCAATGTCGTATTACTGTACTTGCCGCTGCTCTTTTTACATTGTCATTGTCACTGTTGTTGTCATCGTGACCGTCACTGCTGTCGTCTGAGCTGCTGTCGTCCTAGCTGCTGTTCATGTGACTGTCACTGTGATTGTCACCGTGAGTGTAACGGTGACCTTCATTTTGTATATTTTGTAGTGTTTAAACAGTACTGTTGACGTTGTTCATATGCCGTCTTATCTGTCATCAACCGTTGATTATAGCCACGGCCAATCATATAACAGACAAGTACCACATAGAGACAATTGTTAATATGAATTATTATTAGTAAGAACAACAACTGTCAAAATTTTCAAGACAAAGACAAATCGAGAACAGTAAAGCGTGCGTATAATTATATACAGCGTATAGGTTGCTTTTCTATGAAGGATCGCCTCGGGCAGTCCACATGCTATGTATATTGCCAGTTCTCAGGGGCTCCAGCGTAATCCGCCGTTTCACGATGCCAACTTAACCTATGATCCGTTTCCTTTTTTTATGGCGAAGTAACTCTCACTGATCGATTCTGCAGGCAAAATCATTCGCGGTTACGTTGTATACTGTGTCTCGCGTGTAATACAGATGGCCTCTCTGTATAACGGCGTACCGGATCCTCGCCGCTCGTTCGACGGCCCGCTGTGTGATGCGCACCCTCCGTTCGCCGAGTCACATCGCCTCGGGAAGTCAGCGAGTAGCGACGATGGTCTCCCTGACGGTGCAGGGTTTGGGGTCCTCCGGCGCGGCTAGCCCTCTCGACATGATGCATGGACTTTATCGAACCAACAGACAGTGGACGGGTTTTCATTTTATCTCGGGCAACTTCTGATTCCCTCGTGTGTCCATATCGTGGACATTTTGGAGACTGTGTTACGTATCTCTGTGGTGGATACGGCCAAACGAAATATCCCTAGGTCTAGGCTGAATGCAGGCTATGTTCAAGATGTTCACTGTGTGACGATTATCGGTAATGATTGATGGGTAAATTTAAGACATCTCCACTGATGCTACACATAATATGCTGCATGCACCGAGCATCAACGATTTCCTAAAGACGGTATACACTAACACTACAGACAAATAATCATTCGCGGTCATTAATTCGCGATTATAAATAGACCTATGCGAGTTTATGTTTGAATTATACCACGTTGTCTTGTATTGGCTCATCTAATAACTTAACATTTTCACAAAGGTAACTCCTGTAATATGCCCTTTTCTTAATCAATGCACATGGCCCCTGAACGGACGCGTATACCGACATTTTGTTATACACCGGGGGGGGGGGGGGGGATGATTCCAAAAAATATCCTGACATTGTGGCGAGTACGTACTTTTAATTTAAACTATAGTTTTTACCAAAGGTTAAGCCAGTAAGGACACACTGAGAAATATGCACCTATATAGGAGTGCAGATTGCTAATACAATATCAGCACCCCTATAGGGGTGCAACATCCAACCCTATAGGGTACACCTGGTGTGTGCACCCCTGTATGTTGATGCAACTTTGCACATTTGACGGTGTATATCTGGACCCCTCTCTAAATGTACCGTACGTAATCTGCACCCCAGTCGCACCTTTTGTAGCGTTTGTTCCGACGGGCCTGGTGCTAGCTGGCCTGATAGAGTATTCATTGATAGATTACCTCAAAGGCCAGCAGTTCCCATAAAGGCTTCAGGTGTAGTGTGCAGAAGTATAATGTAGCAGTTATACAGAGATATTGAAAAGGAAATCTATTGAAATGTTTACTAAAGTACGCTAGCCCACTATCGGCGTTGAAGTATGATGGCGGTAGGCCTATTCACTTGAACTGTTTAGTAGGGTTCAGTGTGTTTATCTGCATTCATTTCTAGACATATAGGCACACTAGTTCCTAAATAAATAGAATCACGAATTCGGGATGTCAACCGGTATCGACGTTTTCTAGCCTATTTGCCACTATATGTATTCCGTGTTTCAATTAGGCATAGTAAGTTTAAAGCTATTTACACATGTACTATAGTTTGATATATAAATGTTTTTATTTGCTGTTTGTTGGGATACTTACTCAAACGTCACCCACGAGAATAGACACCAGACGAATAGCTACTCATGGATATTGTTTCAGCCCTGTGGCGGTTTAGCGAAGCACGTAGCCATCAGGGCATCATGCACAGTCGCCCGAACCTCTGTGGAATATACTCGGCACTCCAGACGATATCGTCGCATCCGTGTAGAACGTGAGCCATCGTAACGATCCCAAAGCGATTTTACGGGCCCCCGGGGAGCTGGAGTAGCTATAGGAGGTATCCTCAATGTTGTCATTGTTCTGGGTCATCTGCAGTTCACCCCAGTTTATTTATAATTTTCTTTAAGAATCATCTACAAACATTTACTAAGAATGATTGTCATTGACAAGTGCATTCCCACTGAAGTACTGCGCGCATCAAGCGTAATATATCTCCAATTCTTGCACACGTTCACACATTTACACACGGTAGTTCTATACGGCGGGTCGCTATAAGAGTAAGTCCGAAGAAATCTCAAAGCCAAAACGGGGTTTAATAGTCTAACGAAATCCCTTTTTTTTCACGAGACCTCCTTCCACTGAATTACGAACATGGTACTTATACCGTGTACAATCACTCTCTGAGCATTATGTAGCTATTCTAGTGTGTGATTAACATTAGATGTTTTATCATCAAGTGTGTACATGCCACTTTGTTTCCCCCCAACAGGGGTGGGTCCGTAGTAAATGGTTCACTTGTAAGTAATTGATTTATTACAGTGCTTACAAATTAAGAGCCACGAGCCCACATAATGTGTCACTCTGTTATCCGGACTGCTATGGGCCAACGACGATTGAAGAAAGATAGCTCTATAATCACCATTTCAACACTCTGTAAGCTGTTACCCGACAATATGCCGGCAATTGGTGTGCCGTGTGGATGGGTGGTAGTACAGCTCGTGCTGGTTGTTCGATGACGTTTAGTAGAGGAAATAACGACATCATAACGACGAGTACGATACGACGATTAAGACACGACGAATATATGACGACGGCACGACAATATTGACGATATTTTATTAAAATTTACAGTAGATCTGAATTTATCGCTTTCAATACCGATATAAGATAGCAACACCACTGAAAGACAGGGAATGTAATTTATGTTCTGCGGAGCAAGGAGTACTGGTACTGTACTCAATTGTTCTATTCCATGATGCTACGACGAGTAAGAATAGGTCAACAATAAAAGGTGGAGTGAGTGACAATCAAGATGGCCACAGCCAACGAATGTAAGAACGTTCGATGTAACCCTTTTCCTACCATCTTTGACAAAAGGTGAATTCTTTTTCACAGTTTACTGTATAGGCACTCTAAGGCCATAACAGATTGACGTTTGTCTTTGATCTTGATGTACAAATTTGGAAAATACTGTCCAAAATTGGAAATCAGAGTTTCTGTACTTTTCCGCCCATAATGTTTAACATGGTGTTAGTTTTTACGTGAATAAACATTTACTCTTGAAACTTTTCCCAATGTGGGATTTGTTTTATTTAAAGAAATAGAAGAAATTTGTATTTTCAATTTTGCAGATTCCTTCTAAATTGCGTAATTTATATTTGAGGTGACACGGTTTTAGTTCACCATAAAGACCTGCATCGCCAGCCGATACAGTTTACCTGAAAACACAACAAAGAGTGAATTATTCACTCTTTGATTTTTAGAGTGTAGTAACTTGTTGTATACAACAAGTTACTATAACAAGTTCTTATAAGTCAAAGCTAATAATGTGTTACCTACGTATTGTACATTGCTTTGTTTAACTAAATCCCCAATTATTGTATACATTACGTGGCCTCATTAGAATGCTGTACCGCCGGTGTCCTGAGTAGTGCAAGCAATGGAAATCATGGTCGGGGGGCACTTCATCACTAATCCGTAAACTGTCCCCTTTCCCCCCTTCCAATCTTCGTTCTGCCGATGCTTGCCATGCCGAGGCGAACATTCGAGTCACCGTTCTGAATTCAATCTACCGGGGCTCACAACCAACTTGAATTTGAATTTCAAAAGTTTACTTTTCTTGACGAAAAGTAAAATATGTCGTGTTGTTTATTTCTTTCCCTTCAACACGAACCTTCTCCGTGCTTGTACCGTTTTGTTGGCAGGTTAAAACTCGTTTGTATGTTTGCATTATGAACAAACGACTCCATTGTTTGAATTGTGAGATTCTACATTATGGGTCTTTTCAATTGTAAGGAATCCAATAGTTCGGGCATGTAATATAATTCACGTTCTCGTTTTTATTATTAAAATACATGTTAAGTTCCGCTTAGTCCTACACTTATTTCGTTTGGTTTGGTTTACAACCTTTGGTTTGCATTCACTACCTGTTTTCACCATACTTGTTATTTCGAGTACCCCATCAATCATCCTCCACTTTCTTTAAAGTGTTTAAAAGGTATACCAACTTCAATCAGATTTTACCCACGAACAAAGAAAATTACTCGTCACATCGGCGTCGGACGATACTCCCACAACGGGACTGTCTCGAGCGGCGACCGACCGGTTCACCTCCGTGGGGGCAATTGAGACGCAAGCCCCCATCACAAGTTGCGTCAGTTGACAGCCACGGCAGAGGCACTTTCAGCGGTGTGCACCAACTCTCAAAGGGGGTCTGATGCTCGGAGTGTTTACGAAGTGTATTATTAGGAGATTGGCCTCAGAAACTGACTAGTCTGGTTGACAGAGAACAGACGGACAGTATCCACGCGTAAACTACTTCCGAGCTTGTGGTCATAACGGATAGTTTAATGGCGCTAGTCGGTGAGATTCCTATGAGGACGTTGGTAAAACATGATAATACTTTTGTTTCCTCTTAGACTTGAGCAAGGGAAAAATACTGAGTTTACAATAATACGAGGGGTTAGGTGACGTAGCAGTATACTCTGATCACCTTCGCAATTGTTGTCCCGTGTTCGATTCCCCGATGGTTGATAGCATGTGAAGTCGGTTTTCGGTTCCCGCCTAACCTCATAATTTTCCCCAGTCCTCTAAGGCTGCCCTCCCCCTGTATGTCGGCTCCAGAGTGTGCAGACGTGCGTGGTGGTCTTCTATGGTATATATTGTAACTATAAATATATCCATGATTGTGAGAAATTTACTCCTCAAAAAGAAACTTTTATTACGGTTTATTTACCCAATATTTACCTTACCCATGGGTTAGTTGCACTTTATTATAGTCCATATTCAAGCCTTGTTAATTGTGCACATATTGAAATCATTTATGGGTCTATATATATTATCATTGAGGGGTGTGTGTAAGAAGCCAGACTCGCATCCTAAAACTGACAAAATTGAGATTTCCATCACTAACACAAATACACACTTTGTCGTTCTACCTATTTTCACGTTCTACCTATTTTCACGTTTATGGTATGACCCATGGCAGGTTTGAAACTTAATTGTATCCATCTTGATCACGACAGGGTTGCCAAAATAATTTTATAATGTGACAACCCTTTCAAGTGATGTGGTATGTTTACCTCAGTACGTAATGCTATACACTCACATCCAGGCCGGTAAACCACGATATAAGTTTTGGGAAAGAAAAATCATGCAGCAAACTTTACACTCAGCGGTGATAGGTTAGGGTTCGTATACCTGCTATAGTGTGGAGAAAACCTGATCGATGAGACATTGATAACAGTGCACTGATATGAGATTGGAGTTGGAGTTTGGGAACAACAAGTTTGAAAAAAGTGCATGGTAGTGGCTATAGTTGGACGGCAGGTGGCGCAGCCGTACTCTCCTCGCCTTCACCTCTGGTGGTCGAGTCCGGGGGCTGACAGTACATGTGCACTCGGTTTTCATTCCCTGTCTGAATTCGTGGGTCCCCCCACCAAGTTTCTGGGGTGTTTCCCTCCCACCATTCAAAACCGTAACTCCTCCCTCCCACGATAAATACCCACTAGTGGTGGCATAGCCAGGTTTAAAACTTTGTCCACCAGCTTCAATCGAAGCACAATAGGAAGAAGAAGAAGTTGGCTATAGTTACCATCTACTGGTGTTGCCCCTGCGGTAGTGCGAGAGCGAAGGAGCTAACCACGTGACTTGTGGCACAGGATTGCGTGCGCAATGTACCTAGCGGGCTCCTCTCCCATTGGTCAGTTCTCCAGCTCTCCGTCTGCATGAGCAGACGTTCGTCTCGGGGAAAAACTTTCACAGTTATAATAACGGTCTGCATATGTCTTTTGAGGGCGCTATTCCACTTGGGTGCACGGCACCAATATCAGAACTATATGTTTTAGTGCCGTACGCACATTTTTAACCGCAAATTGGCATAGAATAGGCGTAGTACAGCCTATGGGTGGGGTAGGGTATAGGCATAGCAATAATATTAATGTATGTATATTTCCGTGGGCAATGTGGCGTTTTGGGATATAACTTTCTAACCACGAGGTGTACCACGTTGCTTCACGGGTTGCGCGCTCCGCTGCAGAATATACCATACAGTATTATTAGTAGTTACTATGCCTACCCCTCCCCTACCCCTAGACCATACTATGTCGATTTGGACATTACAAAGTACCGTAGTAACAAATGCGCGTGCCGTACTTATTATACTAATCACACCTAGGTTAAAGAGCGCCCTCTCTCAGATGTGTTTACCATCCCATGCACAATAGGAGCTATACCATAGACTTGCGTGCCACGCGTCCGCCATCTTGGTCAGTGGATTCTGCCGCGGCTGTTGTGTGTGTAAACTATAGTACGCGGACGGCAGAATACCAATAATAAACGCTATCGTTCAATTAAACACTTGTAAACGTGAAGAATACTAATGGCAGGAGTCCCGACTGTTTCATGTCTGAATTGTTTGCTTTACACTTGTAAACCTCGGGTTTGCCTCGGGTTTGCCTTGGGTTTGCCTCGGGTTTGCCTCGGATCTGCCTCGGATCTGCCTCGGATCTGCCTAGGATCACTGATTTTGCATTATATACGATACACGTATGATCTTGGTCACATGTATCATTCTCATTGTATGGTGTCAATATGTTTTGCTTCTTGTCAATGTGGTTAATTAAAATAATGTTATGGTCGAGATTTTTTGCTGTGGCAATTGTTAGTCACGCACTGAAGCATGGGCGTATCGAAAATTATCTTTTCTTGGAATAATTCTAAATAATGTCATTAATTTCAAATAAACAATGAATTTACAGGCTGTCAGTATGTCCTATCACTTCCACTTACCAAGATGGCGGGCGCGTGGCACGTTTGCTCATTGCATGTGAGATAGGATGCCCTATCCAGTGTATTATGGGATATCTATGAGTGAGGCACGATAATTGGTGTCATACCAATGCAGCTGATGTAACTATGAAGCTATTTTTTTTGTTTGCACCCGGAATTGTAAAAATCACGTCACGGCTTTAAAACAATTATTACGACGAACTACTTTCTTTTGCCTAAATTCCTTGCATTATTGAACCACACGTATCAACAACGCAAATAGTATATCGCCGACGAACAAAGGACCTCTCAAACAGCGACACCAACGTTGGTATATGTTTTTGAAACCCCTTTTTTAGCACGAGAGGGGGCTGTTACGAATTGCCGACTTGGATTATTGCCGACTGTATACATGTAGTGTTCGTGAAGAGGTTATGATTTTAACCGTATGCTAGTTTGGTTCATTCTTAAAATCCACAGACCCACCAATATGTTGCATTCTACATGAAAGTGTGATATAACTCAACAAATTATTTAAATAATCATTGATTGGATTCATAGTTTTAAATTAAAATGTGCGATCTCTAGAATTATTCGACTTTACAGATTAGAAGACATTTTCTTTGAATATGGTAATCTTCTGTAAACATATCAGTTTCTTTGAATATGTAATTCTCTGTGAAAAGTTTACGGGATTTATCTCGGGTTTGTCTGAGAAAGTATTATCCGTTTTAAATGATAAATTGTATCATTTTATTCAGATTTATCGTTTTATTTATGCACTCCAAGGTGAGTTGTGGTTCTTAGCAACAACAGGACACATTCTAGGTACAACCACCCCTAAGATTAGGTAAGAACTGCCATCAGCGTTGAAGGCGAAGAGGGTTCCTGCCAACTTCTAACGATGCTCCACCATCTTAACTTCTCTTTTGTCTCGGTGAGAGTTGGACTGTAGATGGCGCTTTTTCTTTCAGAGGCAACCAGTTGTCGACAAGACAAGGCGCACAACCAAAGTGTAGCCCGAACCCAGGGCTCTCCTTCCCACCACGAGCGTTACGGACCACTCATCGATACGCTTAAGATGGTTTAAGATCCGAAGGTAAACACACCCCGAACCCTTTCTCTCTGCCCACCGTACCACGGCCCGCTTTCTATACGTTTTGATTTTTAAATAAGAAAATATGAGATGAACTGTTTCACTCCGTCGACGCCCGAGTTTAAAAATGTGCCGATAAGGTCGCTGACCTTATAGACACAGCGTGGAAACACTATAGTAGTCATGACGATGGGGGTCGGGGTGTAGGGTTGTGAAACAGACTGACGGGCAAACAAACAACACAGTGGATGTAGCACGGCTCAGTATTTTATGGAATGCTGTCGCCTCAAATAATACACGGAATCCACATGTATCCAAATTGGATTCGTATTTAACAAAGACATCATTCTGATAAAAAGACAAGTCATGGGCGACCTGTAAACAACGTATATTACCTTTAATACGGAGTGTGACCTCTCAGCCTCCCTGTTCGGCGGATGTAACTTTTCCTTCATTTATATAGTTCTGGATTTTAGGCTAGGTCACTCCATATGCTTACAACCACACTTGTTTATTTATTTTCAGAAAATCACAATCACAGCCATATCAGACAGACAAAGATTATTTTTGTTAAAACAGAAATTGTGAGTACTTTAAAACAAGCAGTGAGAATCTAACAGTTCTTGTAAGATTAGTTCCCTGGATACTTTCAAACTTTTGAGTAATAACTAAAACAAAATTCAGAAGCTCCAAGTGTGTGTGCAGTTTGGTTGCTAAATCAATTTACGGTACAGTGCGAATAGATAATACCATACGTATCCTGCATATTATGCATGCATATCATGTGTACTAAACGTCATTGAACGAAAGTGACGGCCATATGTCTCCTGGTTCCCAGCAAATACACTTGACCAGTGATATTTCGCTGCGTTCCATCAGTAACTGTCCCTAGAATCACTAAGATCTAGACAAATTCGTATGCTGCTGTTCCATCACTCCCAAACTACAACCTTCCCCAACCTGGTATACGCCAGTACTGATACGGAAGAGTCATTGCGATGCCATCAGAATCGAAATCAGGAGGAGAGGAGGAATAAAAGGCCGCGGTGCGCTACAAACCGGGCCGTTGCCGTCATACACACGGCTTGTACCGCTTGATTCGACCCGCGCAATTTGAATCGAATGTAGCTTGGCAGATGGCAGATTCGGATGTTTAAACACAGACAACTTTCCGTCGAAAACGGAAGAAGGAATTATCACGAAGGCAATTATCAATGTGAAGATAAACAAGCTAATTATAATCTTCGCTTAGTTGGTATAGCAGTAAACAATTAATTAGCGGCGTCTGCCTTTTTGCCGCCATGCAAACTTAAAGTCCGCGCATTAGGGCCGAGCGAGGGCGTCCTTTTAACTTGACGACAGTGCCTGTTTAAACAGTTTGCGTATTATAATCTGGATCCTTTGGATTGGATGGATCATTCAGCGGCGCGACCGTTCGACCCGGCGCGGATTGATTGTTAATTGATATTCGATACTTAATGTCGATGTCCATCGTGAATCATCCTGTCATTGGGTTATTATTCGACGACGCCTTACAGATCGATTCGCCGCCCAGCGATAAATGCACGAAGCGGAAGTGAGGCAGCTGTCCTTGTAGACAAACGTGTATTTTGCGCATTGTTTTAGACATCGTAACAGACACTCGTCTATTACTCGTTGCGCGAAGCTTTTCCTGGATTTGATATGATATCAAACTATACGAAGTTTAAGATATTTTACGGGATTCGTTGATGATACAATTATTATATTTAGCTTCAGTGTGAAAGCGTACTGTCTATGAAGTCGATACTAATACCGATCTTACTGTTAAATAATACTTTCTCATCTACCGTTATCTTCGATAAAATGCCCCCACCCAAAAAGCAAAAAAATGAACACGATACGAACGTTCATTTCTACCACTGGCTATAAGTAGACTTATGAAAATGAAAAACCCTAAAGAATTTCTTCTTCGTAGGCTTTAGTTTCAATGATCGAATTCGGTGAGTTTAATTTGTAAAATGGTTATTATTTTGTACAGTGTATATATTGATATTATTGCCCTCATAATGGTAAATTACTGCTGCATTATGTATTGTTTCTTCATGGTTCAGCGAGACCCACGCGCCGCGGTCCGCCGATTCCACGGCTACTGTACATGTTGTTGAAATATTAATTGACGAAATATCTAATATGCGTCGAGCGATTTTGCTTTCTATGAATAATCGCGAGGAAAACGTGAGAAATCTCACGTCTCCTAAATATATTTGCTTCTTGCAGGAATATCCGATTTCGGACCGAGGGGTACACGACAATGTCTTCTCAGTGTTAAAGATGTACTATTCCATTACAGACCGATTTTCAGCCTGAGAAATAATGTGAAATTTTGAATTGATTATTTGGTAGGTTTGCCCTTGTTATATCGACTTTAAAATATTATACGGCACGAAAAAAACACTCCAACGGTGGTTGCAAAGTATGTCTTATAAAATTAATTTGCAGAAAACAAACATTTTCGAAGAGAAATTAGCCTTTTCGAAGTATGGCAGCCACAAGAGGATGGCGTCGTTCCGTTTGGGTGAAGTCTTTTGAATATTACCGCAATATTACCCATACCTGTACTTCGAAAGGGTTAATTGCTATGTAATTATTTCGTCTCGTATATCATTTTATAGCTACAACAAGAACAAACCTATCAAGTGATCATTTAAAAACCTTACATTATTTCTCAAGGTGGTATTGGTCTCAAAATGAACGGTACATCTTTAAAGATGTCAAGTGGCCCTAAGCGTTATGCTTAAATTGCCGTCGCGTCTTTCCTAATAAGGTTTGGTAGATGATATAGTGAGCTGGGTACGTGATCGGAAAGACCATGGGGGAAGACCAATGATATGAGGAAAAGGGGTCTCTAGTTCCAAGGACATGCCAGGGCCACCAACTCTGACACCCCAGCTAGTTATTATGAGACAAGTTGATCACATAATACTCGGAACATCTCAGGAGTAACTATCAAGTGAATTAGCTTCCTCAGAATGACTTCAGAACACTGACTGAAACATTGAGAGACGTGTGATGCAACGAGAGCCGATGTAACGATGCGAGTGCCCCCCCCCCTACTGCACTATGTGCATAAATACGCATGTCGCCACGAGTTTACCTATTCTTCACCGAGAAAAACGCACGATACAAGCTCCAAATTCGAGTTATAAACAAAATGTATATGAAAGGCATGTACACCCACCGCTCTGGTTGCGTGAGTGCGTTATTACGGAAACACTAACACTAATGAAACGTATGCACACTAATTAATTCACTAGACGGTTCACGCCCGGGTGGCCAAGAAGTACGTTGCACCAATGCATACAATTCCGCTGGGGATAGTTTTCATTTCACGGCGTGCTTGTATATTCAAGCCACAAGCATCTTTAAAAGACGACTCTATTTTGGCGGGGTCAAAATGTGTGTAATTTTTAATAATACACAGTAAACTACTGACTGAAGGAGAAACAAATTGCAAATGTCGGCCATCTTGTTTGCCGATCCTTCTTATACTATTTGTGCTTAGGGTTATCATGTCTATCTAGTCTATCATGATAAAATACAAACCTACAAGATGGCGACTGTTCGATAGGGTCTATAGCTTTGACAGCTGGCTATAACCACAACGCATGACATTTGACATGAATGTTAAGGTTGGGATGTGTGTGCCAATTATTGACTTACCGATGATGCACGGTTGGACCTGCCTCAAGCTATCGTGAACGACGGGTAGCGATCCCCTCCGCCGCCCCCTTGTTCCTTACTGGAATCCCGAACACTCGTTGACACTCTAAATTGGCATCGGTGGAGTGGCTGGATTCATGCTGTAGCATTTAAAGCGCAGTTTCCACCCGTCATTACGGCGATAATTGGTCCAAGCCCGTTGATCACACATCGTCGTCACATTATCAGTTGCAACTTTGCACCTCTGGTACTTTACAGATTGTTCAAAATAGCAGACGTGTTTGTTAACAAAAACACTGACTGGCCTATACTTTTTGTTATAATCGAAACCCCGTTCGCACGCAACGTTCGAAGCTGCATCGACGTGGGTTAAAGTTCAACGAATTGAAAGTTGCAAAAACGAAACTTCGCCTTCGACGACTGTTACCAACAAATTAAAAAAACGCTGGTAAAAAGTTGGTAAAAACGTCGTGTGATCGGGGCTTTACTAAGTATTTGATATGGTTTTACTCACTGATCTACAGTAGCACACCAGGATATAGCGCGTCCCCTAAGCCCGGGCAGTCAGTTGAAGCCGCCTGTCCGCCATCTTACCAATCGAACTATATCGCGGCTGGGCCGGATCTCGGCCGGATACGTATGTTTATGGAGTGATAAGATGGCAGATCGTCGGCCCCACCCATTGACGACGCTCCATCCGTTTTCCCTGTCAAATGTTTTCCTATTGACAACTCAAACTACAGATTGAGGGGCGCGTTTGTGTTAGGACATGCATTGATATGAATCATTCGACCAGGATTGGGTGCGAATTGTGAAAGTTTTTCTTGTTATATTGTTATCAATAACAACGCTGTAAGTACACTCTCGTAGTGAATGATAGCAGTAGTAGCAGCAATGGACACTGTTCCATTCCTGCCACCAACCTGTAGAACAACTGTGTTATAACCACAATTTGTGCCTATAAAATGGATAAACTTCAAACACACACCGAAACACACACACACACGCACACATACACTGCCACTGGTTCATTGCTTTCTACTGTATATTACTGTCTAAAAAGTAACGAAATAAACAAAATACTGTAATCATGGTTTTTGAATGACACTGTGTCCCATCTTATGTCCTGTCATTCAGCATCGCTCTTCCATATTCTTGAATGCTCGTACTCGTAGCTGTACAAGTAACCCCCCCCCCCCCCCCCGCGCTGTCGGGAAATCACGTCATTGTCAGTTAATTTGGTGATAGGGACTATTATTATTAAACGACTTAAAGCTAAGAAGTACGCGGCTCGACGGCGGAATGACGATTGATGGCCGTGTAATGCTACCAGCACGTCCGAAATGTAACAATATTGGTAGCTGTATAGCCTTGAAAAGAACCCGGCCAACCTCTACGATGATCAGCAGCAACCTCGAGGAAGGGTCTTGGAATCTTTCGAATTGTCACGTCTTATGTATCCAGAAATAGTGACAACATCTATTGGTAAAACTACGGTTCTTTTTATATTTTCACAACCTTAACGGATCTGAAAACTCGCTCATTGCATTGTTGGTTTAAAAGACGCGAGTAATATGTATTATTAATAAATCCAAAGCGAGTGTATGAAAAATAGGTCCGCGGGGAGAACTACACGTGCAGCAATAAAGTGGTGGTTTTCACACCCCGCGCAGGAAGAATTGTGTCGAAGAGCTATTGTAGAAGCGCTGTCGGCAAGTTTAGGAGGAAAACAGCGTGGCGGAGAAAACTGAATTGATCATACGGGCTGTCGCGACCCTGTGGAGTTGGTCTCCGGCCAGACAAGTAAGCGGCGTGGACGGTCGACCATGAATAAGAGACACAACAAGAACCAGGAAGTTTGTTCATGTGCTGTGGGATGATCTTGATTGATTACTTTGCCGGTCGATAGTTTTACAGAGCCCCCAATTCACTCTCTTACTCCGGCGTCGCATCATCGCCGAGGATGCCACTGACGGCGCCTTTTGTCGTGTCACGCCAAACAGTGGTATTACGGCAAAAATTACTTCCCCTAAAAACACAGTGATATCGAGCGAGATAGAGAGAGAGAGAGAGGGAGAGGCGAGAGGCGAGACCAATTTCCTTGTGAAGGACGGCAAAAGCCCCCGGATGCCCCTCCTGGAAACGAATCACCCGTGACGGTTTAGTCGCCACCAAGGCCAACTGTGAACGCAATAACGTACACGCGGAAGCGCACGGACGGTGTGAGAGACTACAGCCATCCTCGTCCCCACTCCGTCCCCCGGACTCGAATAACGCTCGTGTATCATTATCGGAGGCATTATGTAAACCCTGGATTTTTTTATTCAATCTATATTGTAATTTATTTTCTCTTGATTGGAAGAGGAACGGGAGAGGGGGAAGGGCCCGCGGCTCTATGTCTCAGAAAATAGGGGGATTAGATGCTAACCTCGATTGCTCATCCTAGTCATTTGTAACAATGAAACTAGTCATCAATAATTGAAATACAAATAGTAGTACAATAAATGCAGTTAACATATATCTAACAGGGCTTGTTTACCGTATGACGCTTATTCGTTATTAGCACCGTGTTATTTATTTTCTGTAAAATAGATTTTGCCCATTCTGTACGGGTAAAGGATTTCTAATTGTGCACAAATTGTTTCGAAATATATACACAAATAAAAGCCACTATAAAGGGCACTATTAGAACTGTTGAGAAGCTTTTACACATGCAGAGAAACGCTTTTTGCTTTATATTTACTAGCACATTTACCGGAAATCGTTCAATTTTCAGTTCAGTCTTATAGTTCGTGCAGTATTCGTACGTCCTGGTATTTTGCAGGCGTTGTGCTAGTGCGCACCCGCCCTCTCCCCTCCGTATACGTCCGGGTACACATGTCTTTTGCACGTCCGCTTTCACGCACATCGGTTTCCATTGCATATCAGTCCTACTTTTACCAACAATTTCTCTTTTCTTCTGGTTTCGTATTTTATTCTAAATATTATTTTTTGTTCTAAAAAGTAGTTGAAAACCACCGCGTGCGTGCCATCGGTCACCATGGAAAGTTTCAGCCCCTCAGAGGGCAACTGAATGAGCAGTTGTGTTATTTACAAACAAACAAACA
>JAVCKS010000012.1:349975-367483 GCA_032273685.1 Pteraster tesselatus | reverse complement strand
ACGTGGGGGAAAATATCAAGGTTTATGGATTTCTCGCAAGGGACCACAGTGCGCCCCAAGTGAACGAAACAAGATACAGAGCCAATTTTACAGCCTTTCTATTTAATAACGAGTAAAGAAGAAACAACTGAACCGAGAGCCTATATATCTTCCCCGTGAGCCGTGTGTGTGACATGCGTGTTATTACACGGTCGATATAAGACGATGCGGGATTTCCGTAGGGTATGGGGTATCTTAGTATTTTCTGAAGCAAAAGAATCAAGTGATAATAATACCGCATGTACTTCTCCTCAGTAATTTACTTGGAGGTTGTTGCTTGGCTGGAGACGGCTCCAAGACGAAACATTACCTTTAGAAAGCCTGTTCATTTGCCACCACCTGCCTGGCAATATCCACTCTCATAATTTGTTGCCATTACAACATCACATTTATTTACCTTTTTCCCCCTCGATTCAAGTTTTCGACTGAAGAGCTATTTTGAATTGTTCATTGTAATTTTGCCTTCTTCGTCCGACCGATCTTTCTCCATCTCGTCCTCGTCGTCATCTTCGTCCTCATCCTCCTCTTGATCCTCTTGATCCTTCCCGGGCGAATTGAGGCAGGAGGACGGGTCTTTGCTCTGTTCTTTCTTCCACTTCATGCGACGATTCTGGAACCAGATCTTGATCTGCCTCTCGGTCAGACAGACGCTCTGCGCGATTTCGATGCGTCGCTTCCTAGTCAGGTACCGGTTGAAGTGAAACTCTTTCTCTAATTCCAACGTCTGGTACCGCGTGTACGTTTGCCTGCCTCGTTTCTTATCGGTACCTATCATCTGCGTTCCTAGGAGAAAAACCCAAACAATATGAAATCTTCAGTAAACATTTAAACTTTTAGCGTAAAAAGTGTCAATGGTTGTATGCAACAACATTCGTTTCCTTCCAGTGATTTAAATAACAAACCATTGGGAGAACCAACATTTTACATTTGGAATCAATCGAAAATATACACCAAATATTTCGAAAATTTGTGGTTGAAACATTCTCACTTTAGGCATTGTACCGTTGGAGCTGTTTGGGCAATAATCGGAAATCTAGGAATGAGTCAAAATTTGGCACCTTTTTTCAGGAGGAGAATATTACTTATAATTCAATTCTCTAAATTTGAATTTTACGAGATAGATTATTACGGTACCAACACAGAAAATGATTATTTTCGAAAATAATGGAAGTAGATGAGCAACAGCAAACAAACAAGACCAAGTCAACATTTTCGGGAATCAGTTCTTATTCTGGTTAAACTATTGGTTGGGTGAACAATTTGGTAAAATTTTACTAAATGTATGATTGTCCACGAGGTGGTAATACAAAAACCAGCCATGTGTTTCCAGCCAGAGCATACGCCAGCTTGGGTAATGTCCGAACAGTGTTTTTCGTCAATCAGTCGATGTCGCCCGTAAATGAACACGGAATGACTAATATATACATGTAAGGTCGTGTGTATACCAATAACCACAGTTTGAGTTGGGAGTTTGCAAGGCTGTGGCGTGTGTTTTCGCGGCTATGAATTCGCGTTATGCGACAAGTCCAATCGTTGATCAACCGGTGACAAACGGTCGGCAGACGATCCCGGTAAACGAGTCGCGTCACCCGCCGGCCTGTATAGCTCCCAGCACCGTCAGATCAAATCAACTAAATATTTCCCCCCGAAACATTTCTTTTACCTTACAATGTACAATGTAAATAAGTGGTTGGGATAATAATAACAGCTTAATTTTTATTATTTGAGCGATCTTAATTCAGTTGTAAATGCTTGAGCAAATTCAGTGCGAAAACAAACAGGCGTTGATGGATTCAATATAAATTCAACTGAAAATAAGCAATACAAAATATCTAAAAGATGGCAAATAAAGACCTACACGAAAAGTTTTCTTAATTGAAAACTTACTGTACAAAACTGCAAATCAATGTATTTTTTTGTCATTTTATTACAGTTTATTCATAGATATTTTTGTAATCCTATTATTCTCCACGGACTGTATAGTGTTATCGTCCAAACCAGCAAAACGGGGTTCAAGCGAGTTCAACTTCCCGTAGACGGGGCCACGGTCACGCTCCCACCTCGTAAATTATACTACGGGAAAAAGGTTTTCTACTAATGCTTATAGTTGTTGATTGGTGTATTTGTTTCTCGTGGTTTTAGTCAAATTATTGGATTTGTGAAGTTCCCCTAAATTTTGCTCCTTCTCGGCCCATTTGGCATGCTCGTGGGAAGGGGGTTGTATTTTGTGAGTAACTTGAGTGGTTTAGTGCGCATCGTAAGATGTGTCAAAGTTTGACCTAACCTATATCTTCGTATTTATCTCCGTTATCCTTCAACCTATTTTTACCTAAAGCCTTTTTCATAATCCGTTTAAAATTGTTTCACGCCACGGCAATAAATATTGAAAGGAATACGACAAGATAACCGTGTGCAAATGTATACAAAGGAATGCGATTTTCTCGGCGCTGTTATCGGCACATCCATAATGTGTACACGATAAATACTCGTGTATATTATTGTAAAGAAACAAAAATCACTTTCGTAGGTGGTTGATTATCAGTATAGTTTTGCTTACACAAAAAAGCCAGAAACATCCATGGTTTTATGGTGGTATTACCGCTACTATACTATCTCTGTTATAGTCCTTTACTTTATTTGATTTGATTAAAACAATATAGCATTTTGCTTAGATAATCCATATGTTGCATCTAAAACAAATGATGGTCCGAAAACTAACACACACGCAGATGTGTACCAGTATGTTGACAAGCGAAGCACCATTTATCAAACAAATTACAATCAAAGGATTTGTTTGTGTATAAGTTGGACGACGAGCAAATAAAATAACCAAATTGCGAATAAAAAACTATTTGTTTTAGCTATAAACCAATGATATTTCAATCACTTATTACATGTATTATCCAGCAAGATTGTTCCCTGTTCTGAGTTACTTCAAACAACAATCGTTGTAACACCCACAAAGACCAGTGTTTGGAGGTTTCGAATCGATGTCGACGGCCAAACTTCCTGGTTCGGCAGTTAATATCTTCACATAATAACACGGAAGCACTCGGGTTACAGGTCGTATAACAATAGAATAAAAGGCAGTCTGAAGCGCCCGAAATTTGAAGATATATACCTTAATATAGAAGTGGTAATTAACCACAAGAGAAATATTTAGCTGCCGTAGTCATGACCACATTACGACCAAACGAAGGCGCCCTATTTAGCCGAACGATAGCCTCCTTTAATGTTTCAATTGCCGGAGCTAGAGCAAGGTTTTAGAACGGTTGACACGACGTCTTGGCTACATCAAGATATACAATACGAGCTTTTCTAAGATAACCCGTTCGACGTTAGAACATTATGGTCTACAGGTGGCATGGTCTCGTTAATAGAACATTGATTTTAGTAAATTATTATTATGATACATGATTTTAGTAATTTATTATTATGAAACATGATTTACCGGTATGTTTTTTATTAATATGTTTGTGTCAGTTGATAGTTTGTTTTAGCTATATACCAAATGATGCATTGTAATTACTCGTATTATGTGTCCAGTTAACCGTCCTAAATTTTCGCCACGGTGAGTTAGGTTGAGTTGTTTGGAAATATTGTGTACAGATGATACCCAGCAAGCTTCCCAAGCTAAAGGTCCTGCTGTGTAATGACCAGTCGGCGGAGTTTCTCCTTTAACAAACCATCATTACATTAATCGGTGTATTACTCCGTGTATCGCGGCCGCTCTGCTCCCCCTACAAATTGTTAATTTCGTGTTAGCCGCTCCGATCTGCCGAGATAGACCGCTATTTGTAGTTTGTCAAACTTAGAAAGTGCGATAAATTTTCCTGCGGATGTCTCATTTATTTCTCCTCGTGTCTTGGATACACCGTCATGTCTTGGTACGGTGCATACCTGTAATCACTTGATTGATCAGGAAGGGAACCACATCCTCCCAACTGTAATAATTTCTCCATGATTTTGTCTTGATTAAGCGGCGGGTCTGGGTAGTCAAGCTTTGGGTAGTCGAGCCGAGAAGAGGGAATCTTTCTTCGTGGTATTGTTCTCCCCTCCCCGCCCTCCTCATTTTATTGGGGAATATTAGCGTGACGAGCACAGTTTTATTCACTTTACTGGTAACCCAACCTAAATCACACTTTTCCAAAACTGCAAACAAAGCGGCATTCAGGCTAGCTATAGTATTCAAGGTGTCCAACATTGTAATGTTTAGGAATCGAGATACTTGCCCCATAAAGACTTGTGGTGATGGTTCATCGTGGGTCGTCGAAGTGATTGCTCGAATCACTTATGTTGTTTAGTGCAGTCACTGGGTGATAGTCAATTGCTATTGACTGATTACGTAATAGCTATCTAATCACGGAAAACCTGTCATGCGGCTTGGTACATCTCGTTCGATGTATGTTTTACAATTTAGAAATAGCCCATCTAGTTCATCGGCACACTTGGCTTGAAGTAATATTCTGTCGTGTGTTCATGTTCGGTACCAAATCCGGGTGTTAAACGTGCATTCTCATTGGATTTTCACCACAATAACACTATAAGAACACGGAGAACAAACGTTTCGTGAGTTGAAAGCTATACTGATGTTTTCAGTTTTTGTTATCATGTAGTTAAGTTCCCAAATTTAAAACAGAAATACGAGAAAGTTTAGCTGCCCATATGAGGAATGTCTGAAATCTCGTCTGGTTTTGAGCTATAGTGACGTTCGAATCCCGATCATATAAGTTTGTCGGCGAGGTTTTAGTTTAAGTACCAGCAGTAAAATCTTCACTGTCCGTTGATTCATTGCCCAAACGTCGTAATTTATAATCCCGGCATTAATATTGTCGCCCCGTGCGGTTACTCTTTTTTTACGCCGTGGAAGCACGGCGTAGGTATTGAGGTATTCACGGAGTATAGTACAGCCGCCGAGCAGTGATTCTCAAACACAGTTCTGCAAATAATGCCCGCGGTAGTGGCGGGTTGGCGGTGGTATGAATCACGGTGTATGAACAGAGGACCGTAAGTCGTAGTCTTAGCAAATACATTAATATACTGTCCGCATTCCGGATCTTTTTGTTTTCTGTCTAACCATCTTGAATAATTAATCACTACAATTTTGTGAAGATGGGACGATTTCTTGTGCTAATGTATAGGTACTACCGTGACTGTTCTGCCTACATGTTGTACATGTATGTACGACACCACTCACGCAGAGATGAAACATGATTTATATTTTTGGTGAATTAAAACAAAATCCAGGTTTTGCCTCATATACAAAAGAAATTAACTTTTTGCCCAGAACCGATAATAGATTTGCGATTGACTCTAACGAATCCCGTTTTATTAGTAATCTATATATTTTAATTAGTAATGTAGGGCCTACCTATGCATTTCATGATCTCCAAATCTCTGGCAATTTTTTATACGCATGGCAACGTGTTCTCTAATTGTGTTAATTTTGATTTTCGTCCAAAAATGATTTGTAATACGTACGGTATCTAATTATCTAACGACAATCACAGCTGTATATCGGCTGTGTGCTAACTTTACTTAAAAGCTATTCGGTTTTCTGTTGGTCTAGCAACGATAAATCTTTCCATATGACGGCTTGCACTATTTTATGAAAATGTAATGTAAAATAAAAAAAATTACGCGGGATCAGGATGATGTTTGGATCGTAACAAAGTTATATTTGTTTATCGTTATAACAAGTGAACTACATCTTAGTGCTCGCATGTATGAACTAACATGTCATATTGATGGGATATGATTACTATAGTACTACTGGTTTTTTTTTCACTATGAGCATAGACCTGTCAAGTACAATGTACAAACAATGTAAATCTGTATGTGAGCTAGCTACCCTAAAGGCACATAGCCTCCCGACTGGTCAGAGATATCCCCAGGGTTAAGACACATGTACAAAATTCATTTGTAACCAAAATGTAAACACAAGGGGCAGTCAAAATACTGCTAAATCGTGAAAACCTCATCAGTCACAATCATTCATTATTTTCAAGCAACTTATTTTGAGCAATCCGCTAGGTACCTTGTCTTCTCGGCTAGCCTGGGCTGCTAACGACCCGTGAATTTCCTCACTTTATTGGACACCTCCTGTGCACGTTTGTCTACGTACAATGTGCGCATACATCTGTTTTCGATATCGGCAAACGATGGGCAAGCATACATCTTCGTTACACGGTTAATTTGTCACAAATTTCCCAGACTGTTCGTAATTTGATGAAAACATATTTGAAGAGGATATTGACCAAACCAGAGACGACACGCCAATTATTTACATGTATAATATTTGAAGTGCAGTTATCTGCCAGAAATGTATTATTTGTGTTGTACGTGTTTTGTATTTCACGATAATTTATTTATTTAGGCCTATTAGTATTCGATTTATCACCGCAGATTTTCATACGGGATTTCGCTACCGGTATTCATCCGTTTAAGTTTCCAAGTACAAGTTCTCTGGGCTATTTACTGTTTATTGCGTATCATTCACCGATAACTTGCGTTTAACTTTTAATTTTTTTTAGCAATTCTCATTTAAAAATGTAATTACATTTATATACTATACTTATTAATGATAGGTCGTAATGTTGTATGTCACGTTGTGTATTTAGAGAGCTCAGACGGTAAACCCGTTTTCTTTTTGGATCAATTTCTGGATTATTACGGGAAATAAACGTGGGCTAAAATGTAAGGCAGTACTCCAGACTGAATCCTTGGCCTGTATGTGAAACCTGTCCCGTAATTCGCCGCGGACGCCCGGCCTTGGCAGTCGAGTGTTTGCGATAACTGCCAGCGTATTTTAGACAAAATATTCTCTGGATACTCACCAGGCTTCTCCATAACGTGAATCCATAAAACCTAAACAAACCGTACACACAAAAGCCTTGCAATTTTCTTTTAGCGAAAAGTATTTTGAAAGAAAATGCCCTTTGATCGGTTCGGGCGGAACACATTTTTATACAGAAATCGGTAATACAATGCTATGTACAATTTGTAAACAATATTGCAACTGCTGTTTTTTGATGAAGTTAAGGGAAGTCCGATGTAGGCAGTTGCTCATCCTGTTTTAGTGAAACACCAGCATAAAATAAGGAAATAAGTAAATACATATAGCATTGGGTTGGTAGACTTCTGTGTCTAAATCATCTCGCAAGGGTAAACTCGCTAAACGTTTGCACTGAGATGCTATAGATTTAGTTATAACACCTCAGTTTCAAGAACAACTCAATATGTAGTTTCTTGTTATGTAGCTCTCGTGATCGTGCAAGAAGAAGTTCCATCATTATTTTGTCGTTTTCATTCTTCACAAATTCATCTGAAACGGCTCTGTAGTTATGTTTTCAATAAGTATTATATTGCTCGGTATTGTGATTTATACGATAGATGGTAGTTCATTTTAATAATTAGTTAGGTCTAAATATCAAGTGCATGTACATAAATGAACATTTAAAGATATCGCGCGGTAAGTGTAAACTGACTGACTAAACAATGAGTACAACCACAACAACTGTACAGTCAGTACATAGTATTACTGCAAATATTAGTAGATATTGACAGCTATTGACAGAGATCTTGTTTGAGGTCATTGGAAGCTTGCGTCAGACCTTGAACTTACAAATGGAACTGTTCCATAATTGTCTTAATCCTTCTACCTAGTAACCTTTTCTTATAACGGTTATTTGTTGGTCTTCTTACCTGGTATTTTCATCCACCCGTAAACAGGACCGCGGTAAGTTGTCGAACTGGAATCCGTCTTTTTCTCCTTATGGTTAGCATGATGCTGTTGGATAGTGTTTTTATTGAGTTGTCGTTCGGATTCTAACTGCGTGACTCTTGTTATCTGTAGCGGGTAGCAGGCCCCCTCTAGGACCCCTCCACCGTGACCCGTTACCCCTTTCTCGTTGGAGTGACTCCACATTCCTTGATGATGGTAGTTCGCCGTGGAATATCCACTAGCATTGTAACTAAACTGATTCTGGTGAGGGTAGGCGGTCTGCGAGTGATGGGTTTGACTAAACGTGCACGCCGGGTAACCATAGTTGCCGGAGTACGCCTGGCTCAACCCGGTGCCGTTGATACAGTTTGTGGCGGCTCCGCTGGTGTTATCGTAGGTTCCATAAGGTCCGCTTGGCACTCCGGTCCCGCACCTCCAACCGGCCGATACCGCCGTTTCGCCCACGATCGCGCTCCGACTGGGCGCTACCGGTTCGAAGCCGCTGGGAAACCATGCCTCGCCGGGCTGATACTTTTCGAACAGCGACTTGAGAAAGTATTGGCTCATTTGAGAGATTGATTTGTGACCTCGTTTTCCTCGTTTTATGGCTTTTCTGGCTTTCAGGAATTTGTGGATTTACTGCCGTCAGTGGAGCGTCCTTTGTACGGCATAAGATGGTAGGCTTTATGCGAGGATGGTGTTCTGTCAGCCAATCAGAGCTCGACCTGGGGAAAGTGCGCAGGATACTGGCACAATAATCATTATGCAATACATGTACTATCATCATCATTGGATGTCAATACAACAACACTCACCTGGTTATTAATTGCATGTAATATACAAATTGAATGTTCGGATAGTACAACACGGTAATATTGTAAACACCTGATTATTATTGAATAATCAGTACAATGCAAACATCGTCGTCGTTCTCAGAATTAACAGCTTGCTTGCTGGATTATTGCAAAATGTTTGAAAGTGATAGTTTGCATGCGGTGTTTTCAGGAGACGTTAGTAACTAGGATAACGGTCACTAGGTCACAATTAACGACCAACCCGCAGAGTGGTTGTTTCTACCAAACGGCCAACAGAATCCAACATTATTACAACACGGTACATTGACAAATAAGGCAAACACTGATGATTTACCTGTTTATAGAGTAAAAGAGCACATTCAGCATTTAGTAAATAGCAAGTACATCAAAATCAACATTAATAGAACTGAACATGAATAATACTATAGGCGTGGTATAGCATAGCATAGCATAGGAATGGTACTTGTATGGTTTATGCTTGAAATAGGCGTGGCATATGTATTTATAGGTATGGCATATGAGCATAGTATATGGGCATAGCATATACGGTTTAGGCATGCTATAGACATACTGTATAGTATAGCCATTGTGTGGGCAGGTTATGGGCATGGTATGGGCGTGGCATGGTAAAAGCATGGCAAGCATGACATAGGTGCAAAGAACTGCCCACAAGATGGCGGTTGCTATTCGATAGGCTCTATAGGGTTTCCCCAGTTTCTACTGAGGCTTCTCTTCCACCTCAAAACCGGCACTTTTCGAAATACAGACCGTAAATGATAGCTGCAGAGTTACCGTTGTACAACATTTCTGTAGTTTTATCGACAGGTCCGATAAATGTATTCATCATTAATTAAAATCTCTTAAACTTACTGCAATAAATCTGAGGATTTATATTTGGTGTTAATACACGTCTTCGGAAAATTCTTAAAACTTCGCCCTAAGACACCGGTCCTATCACTTCATCAGGTGTAAACGCAGACATTTTTACCGAAGGAGCGAGCAGAGCCGTGATGGTGGCAGAGCACGGGAAATAATTCTACGGATTTGTGAACACGATCAATATTGCTGGTGAAAAAATGAAGATTATTGATGTCGAAATAGTAATTAAGCAGTAACATTCGTACATGTAGTTCAATACAAATTGAATGTCTGGAGAGGTAGAAAAGTCGTTCAAGAAAATAACATTTCCTTTTTTTGTTCAAAACCTGGAACTATAGTCTGATGGATGTCACCCCAAAGGCTGAGTAGATTGTCAACAATATAATTTTATTAACCAAAGGTTAGACTCCGCAGCTGGAGACCACACTTATCGGTATACGGTAGAACTATAGTGAAGTTATAAATTCAAATTGGGTATTTATAGCAAATACCAAAGCATAAATAGTATTTATGGACCATAACAACTCTGGGGTGAAGAAGAAACTCGGATGCAAAATGACCGTGGTTTAAAGGATTACTATCTTTACATAAATTCTCTTGCGACATAGAGGGTCCGACATGGTATGGCCATGTAGCCATTTTGATTCAACTGCGCGCGACCAATACACGTGCACTACCGGTATTATGTTTATACGTGTCCTGCACTCAGTGGAAACAATATGGACTTCAAATCATAGGTTGTCGCAACTCTCTGTGTAAAAGGTACTCTATTTTTAGGCTAAATAGGGCGCCCTCATCCGGTCATAATGTGCTGATAAAAAAAACACACACAACAGGCAAAAACTACTATTTCTCGTTTTTCGTGGGGTTAAAAATTATCATGTGGTCGTGGCTCCAATGTCAGTGACATATTTCCCCTTGGTCTCGGCATACTGGAGTGGGTGGCCAATCCTCTTCCCTGCCGCCTTTTTATTGAGACAAGCTACCCCTTTACAGCTTGGTAGGGGGCCCTGTGTGGACTTGAACTTACGATTTTGGGACCCAGAGGCGAGTGCTCTTCCGCTTAAGCCATATCCACCCCCTCCGGGTAAATTACTACCGCCAATTAACAGAAGATTAGAGTTAGCCTAATTGTCAATTTTTACCTATTTTGTGCGCGTTACCAAATGTAACATTTAGAGAAGCAATGCGCAACCTACTTATTAGTTTGGAAAAAACGCTGCATGGCCTAAATCTCTTCAGTTGTTATGAGCTGAATAGATTGTTATAACTAACTGTTATAAGTACCTGTTCGTAATTACCTCAATTCCCAGACCATCGTCCGCCACTCTGGTATCTGTATTCGACCGGTAACAAGGACACCGCGTGGGCGAGGCAATTAATTCGCGCCAATTTATGACCCCCCAAAAAAGATCTCTCAGACTGTTACATAAGGATGCAAATCCTGTAAAAAGATACACAATAATTTAGAAAGTTGTCAGTGCAGTTTTACGACGAGCACGTACCGGGGACGTCGCCGATGCACCAGCCGTTCTTGTTACAGCATTGTATAATGGCCGAGTGGTCACGTGGTGTCTGGATTAATCAACGTTTGTAGTCATTTCTCGGTTTATTCCGATCGCTTAATCTCAAACAGTCCTCGTAACGGGCTAAGACTTAGCAGTACCTTTAGTACGAAGGTAAACTAATACTACAGGTAAATGCCTACTATTATTTAGTAGCTGACTGTAGTAAAACTCAGTATTTGAAGAGGTTATTGGTTATTTGTTTGTTTTAGGATTAACGTTGTTGCAGTTGTCAAATTTGCATTCTACAATTTTCCTAAATTGTATTTATACCTGTGATGTACTAACATCGCAATAAAGAAGCGACGGTTTGCCAATCGTATGGGGGAGTCAGGTGGCGCTGTGGTACTTTCCTTGCCTTCACCAGTGGAAAACTCGAGCTCGATCGTATCCAGGGGATGACATGTGATTTGGGTTTTCGGTCCCTGCCTGACTTCGTGAGTTTTCCTCCCAGTCCTGGGGTCTTCTTCCCACCATTCAAAACCTAGGTTTCCTCACTAATATATACCCACTACTGGTAGCCAAATTGGTGAGCATTGTGGTGGGTTAAAACGGTGTCAACCAGCTTCAATCGAAACATACGAAAAAAGAAGAAAAACCAATTGTATTTGGCTTAATTGGGTTACGATTATTATCGTTGACGTCTCTTCCCTTGGAACACGAACGGCCCAGACCACCTCCCCTAAAAACAACACACTTCTTTCCCATATACCACGGCTACATTCCGCCCGCAGAGGGGTTCAAAACGCGAATCTGTCCCGTTATCTTCCCCCTCGCGATTCGTGACTCGATTTATGGAGCCGACCTGTCCCTTGCCGTCCACGACGAACGGAAAACATATGCTTTCGCACTGTTCTAACCGACCTTTGGAGTTTACAGGGGAATACCCATCAAACAAATTAAATAAATAAAAATGAGAACACAGAAAAGAAACAAGGAGAGAGCATAACCGAACTGGGGAAGGAATGCAACGTCTGATATTACATCCCCTCCTGTCGGGATTTTGTACTACTCAACTCCTGGTAATTCGTCACGACTATTGCTATGCGATTCCCCTTGTACCGCTGTACATCTCCCTCTAGTAGTAGCTGTGCCGATAGTTTACGCTAACAGACGGCATTGGTCTGACCGGGAAACGGTTGGCCAACTTTGATTTATGGCCGCCATTTTTAGGCTTATGTTTTTAACCTCTCTTCTTTCTTTCCTTCTTTTTTGGTGAGCCTCGGCTTTCTGGGTCTGACCCAGTTTCCAGCTATGTTGGCAAATATTTTGAGATTGGAACCGACGATGTCATTTCAATTTTTATCCACTTGAGAATTGGTCTACGCTTCGATTCTGCAACGGTAAAATGTTTACAAACTCCGAGGTTTCGGGGCTAGATGCATTAAGCCGACACTGTCCAGGTGGATCGCATCAGGTACAGGCCTACTTGCTGAGTTATCTTCTCTTTTATAGAACAACTACAGACGAGCATGAATCATATTGAGATTGAAATTTGTGATTGATACGGTAAGCCACACAATGATTATGCGGAAATTTAGACCAGAATATTAGCGCTGTGCCCGCAAAGATTGGATATTGAAATAATAACGAAACAAAGAGTGGGCGCATCCAAATATAGATAGTAAAGTTACTTTCACAGGGAAAACACTGAAGGTTGCTCAGTGGTGTCTTCCTTGCCTTCATCACGGGATCGAATCTAGTGCCATCACGTGAATCGGATTTTCGGACCCTTCATAATTTCCCCAATTTTTTGGGGTTTTCCTTCCACTTCTCACTGTAACTACTTCTGCCTGTGACAGGCCTATGCGACTATAATAACCGTATAATAGTGAAAGGCAGATAGTAAAACAAATGAATAACAACTGGCGCAAAGAGCACGGCGTTTTCCTAAACGCGTCATATAAACAACAACAATAGTTCTGACGTATTAAAATCAGCCAACACATTTGTACAAGTCGTGGGTTCGATTCCCACCCGAGTTACTGAGCATACAGTGACGTCATCGTGCATACTGAGTATACGGTATGTGTTGAAAGATTCGTCGGTGTACCGGCCAAAATTGAATATTGTCATTACTCAAAGCAAATTGAGTAGATTGTAACAGCAAGCTGCATTATGGAAACGAGACCATGGCATGATTTTGTGGGTTTGTTTTAGAGATATACTCAAGTAGCCGTACGATGCTCTTTTTGGGAGTAAGCAAAATGATCCATTCGAACTTTATCTAAACCAAGCAAATTGTTATGTGCTAAGAGCGGAGACAATAATGCGCTACGATACGGTGCGGGTGATACTGAAGACCACGATAGACACCGTACACACGCTTGTTATTTCAAACCGCTGTAATTTGACCCACTTATAAACCACGTGACCAATCACACATGCACGTAGTCTATAGGTTCATGATCATCTGTATTTTACGGCCGAGTCCGGTGTAAGTTGCGGATTACAGATTTAGAAGCCGAGCGGGTCCAAAATACATTGTTGATATTCAAGGGATATATAGTTTAACAATCGCAAATTAGCCGCGTCTGTTAAAATTACTTAATCACAGTAATTTAGCAGGAACATCCCATGAAAATCTAATTGCCGAAGCTGACGGAGAACCGATCCACAGATAGTGGATCGATCCACAGATGATGGATCGGCTCTCCAATGATCAGTGGTTCGATTCCCAGTCAAGGAAACGTTTTTAATGTCCGTGATTCTTACTGGTAATATACACTGGCATTTTGTACTTTGAAATAGAGGCGGTTTATTTGGTCGATCAATAATTGAACCCCAACACTATCCAAAAGACATGTTGTATGTTATGGCTTCGAGATGCACAGCCCTCAAACCACTCACTACAATACATAATACCACAACTACTATCGATTACGTATAAAGAACTGCCTACCTACAGGTTTTATTGTGCAGAAATCTAAACCACGCGATTACTCAATCAGCTATGTTATTCTTTCAATTATGGGCGAAGCTATACCGCGGTTATAAACGTTTAATTATGTAATACAAGCAACAGCACTAAAATCTTGAGATCCCATTAACGTCAAAAGAGCCTCGCGGCACCGACCTCCTACAATGGTGTTTAACAAGTTGCCAGCAGGTATAAACCTATTATTAACTCCGAGGAGAGAAAGTGATACCCACGCCTTTTGGGCAGTTTAATGCGTCCACAAATACACGCCGAGTGTTTTCCCGCCCAGGGCTATAATGGATTTACGCGAGTCGCTACAAATTAGCGAGCCGGTCCAGGCGCGTTCCGATCCCCCGGGAGTGCTTCATCAGGCCCGCCGACCGGAGGACCCGCGACCACTATACTCGGGGGAGAATGGATCTCCATTTTCTTTATGAAAACCGATACGGATTCTGTATGAAGCCGGTGTCGGAAGCTAGGGAGAGATTTAAATAGATATCCTGACGATTTTGTTGGGAGTTATCTTTAAAGTATACCGTGTATTGGGCCTATTTCACTGCGCGAAAAGCTAAATAGACAAACGGATCAACATAGGTAGATAATATCACTTGCTCTAAACCCGTAAATATTTACACTTGATTCCACGGAGACATTTGTAAGTGTGCTATAATCTACTGAAATTGCCACCAAATTATAGACCATATTGGGCCTATTAATTGATATCAAATATTGGTTAGCATTGGTAAATGATAAAAATGGAAAATGCAAACATCCCCAAACACAGTCACCGATCCATAAGGTAATTAAGATAAAAATGGCTTCGCGATTTGTGAATAAAATTTTACGTTATTCCCCCTGTATATACAATTTCTATAAGTTCGAAGTGCGGTATCGTTTTTAGGAGTGAGATATTCTCATATTTGCCAGTAATGCTTACCAATAATGCACAAACATCCATTCATCCAACCAGACAAGTAGCCAGGCATTCAATATTCCAACAAACAGTGAACATTAACAGACTATAATATCTGAACGGCTTGAAGCACGATCGAAGCCTTGTCACATTGGTACACTGTCCCGTTTCAATCGAGTCTAATCTAGTGTGTTTGTTATTTTAGGTACCCATCGTATAGAGGTATACCTAGCCCCATAGTGAACATTTCAATTGCATCCCCGAGATAAAAATTTGCAAGATCACGGGGGAAATCTCTCCGCGAAATGTCAGTAAACTGTATAAAAAAAGGAATAACGTTGTAAACAATTCCTTGCTAACCGTGAAACTCACACGGATCCGCAAGAGAACATTCGTGTAAGAAGGTCTTAAATCAAAGACAATTATTCTGAACTGAACACATCATATTTTATGGCAAACTTTACCGGGAAACTGGCCGATGATCGCGGTGTAAATTTGACGGTGTTTTTGTCGGTGTCGAGAAGCGGGGATGACCACCGACTCGGAACCGATGTTTAGGCTATCCCGCTAAATAAACCAAGAAATAAATCAGGCCCGGTTTGACATCGAGAAAATGAACTTTTGGCTAACGTTACGGCTAGATTAGCCGCAGGACTAGGAGACGCGGCATGTGCGAACCCACCCATAACGGTCTCCATAATCACAGTATATATTGGCAAAAATAGGAGGGGAGGTTTTATTTTGGGAAGTCACTATATAGTATCGTCACTTTAACGGTGTCCATTTTATTTGTTATTTATAGGCCTAACTGACTCATCGTTTCAAAATATGCATTTATCGAATAAGCTCATAAAATGTTAAATTGTTCTACAGAGGATAAGCAAATAATGCTTGTTCGATTACTGCTATATTTTTATAATCTCCCGACAGTCATATAGAACCCGGGCAACCCCGGCTATTACTGTTGATGGTCATTTATTTACAATGCGTACTTTGAGGTTTACTGTACCATTTCAATATACCTCTATTACGGTGGTTGAAGGCAGTTCAAATAAAGGGATACTGTCGTGCAAAAAAAACACGTTTTGTCGTGTAGAATTTGATTCTCGACTCCGCACATTATGATCGAGGGCGTCCTGTACGGACCGACGATGGTGTCGCTTTAACAATACCGATATCATTATAACTCCAAATACGGACAGAAATACGTTAAACGTGTACATGTGTATACAAGATTATTATCTTTTTATGGTAAGTGTTTATTTGCTCGATGTTATTGTATAAAACGGATACGATTGTTCCAGCGGCAAGGTACTATTTAAACTAGCCAATAATATGTTGTTACGGATAGACCTTCTCCCGGTTACTTATCTATTCCCAGTAATGTAATGGGGGGCCTATAACTTCTGTAGCCCGAGATTTGATATTAAAGATGTACTGATGTCTGATATCAAACCCCAAGCCCCAAGCCCCAAGCCCCAAGCCCCAAGCCCCAAGCTATTAAATCATATATGGCACGAACAAAATCAACCCACAGATAGTTACAAAGCATTTTCTAATGGTGAAATCGGTCTGATAGCACATCTTTAAAGAGGAGCAGTTTATGCACTAGATACGCGCCTGCATATTTAATTTCAGATAATCATAGTCACTCATCCTGCCGATCGAGCAAACAATTATACCCTCCTCCATTGTTTCAATCAGGGGCAAATTTCCAATCTCCAAAGAGAATGTACATAAGATAGGCAATCACCACCGTCTTTTTTCATCCTTCGACTTCAGAAGATGAGGCGGTGTGGGATTTTGTTTCTCTATACTTCTCGCGTTCACCCTCTCCCCAATCCATTAAAAATATATATCCAACCGAGAAATGTTGAAATCAATCCGGAGCCAATTCAGTGTGGGCCCGCATGCGTCCGTCTGCGAGCTAGGTATACTATTAAATTGATATCCTCTGGTTTATCCGTACTATAAGCGTGTCACATCAAGAAAGTCGTGTGCCGCCGAGAAATGACAGCCAATTAAGAAGCCGAGCAAATGAAATCATAATCATCGCTTCCTTCGTCACACTGGTTTATTTTCCTTCCTTTTTTATCCATGGAAACCCTACCTGGGAGATTGGTATTTCCTGACATAGGCCTATAACGGCTGTATGCAAAAAATAACGGTGATATTTTTTTTCTTGTTTCTCGCAACGGTTTATTTATAAATAAAGCATGTTTACATATGCCCATAACGACGGTTATTCATTGATATTTTTCCATGTGTAGCATAGCCCCAGTGATTATAAATACATAGACATATATTTACCTCCGCCACCAAAGGTGGGACGAAGGTAATGTTTTGCCGGCGTTTGTTTGTCCGTTTATTTGTCCGTTTTCGGTTTATTTGTTTGTTTTGTTTTTACCTAGGGTGTGTTTGTTTGTTTGTTTGTTAGTGAGTTTGTTTGTTTGTTTGTTTGTTTGTGTGTTTGTTTGTTCGTCCGTGGGCGTCCTGGCAACACAATGTCATGTATGGCCCCCTACCCTATAAGGCTCCAATCCATTACATTTTGAAAGGTCAAAGTCAGGGGTCAAGGTCATGGCGACACATTGAAGGTTAGAAGCAAAGAGTTTGTATTGCACAAGAGAGGGCGCTGTGACCGTTTCACAGTC
>JAVCKS010000012.1:296874-307950 GCA_032273685.1 Pteraster tesselatus | reverse complement strand
AAATGGACTCAGTGCAAGGATAGGGTTCATGCACGTGTATTGGCCTTACTTTTGGCCTTGACAGCATTTGATGCAAGTATCCTCTACCAAGGAAAAATTGAATTTGAGAAATAGGTCACTGAGGGATCAACAACCTGAGATAAACACAGCCCGAAAATGCACACAGCTCTATGGGTGAACTGGTTAACCAAGTGCAACTATTGTAATAAAATTCATTGTATTTAGACAGACATATTATTTCATATGGTTTGAACATAAGTTGAGTTTGTCAAAATGGTACCTTCAAATGTTGGTACCCTCAAATCACCTTGCATAAACGAACAAATGTTTATCACCAAACTGAACGCTGGAAATTCATTTATGCACAATTGTAAACTGCAAAGTGGCTTAGTACATGTACATGTTGTATTTGGAGTACAACATGTACATTTTGTACATGTTCATGTGTTTCAGTTCCTGTACATGATTAGTAGGCTCTAGCCCAGAGATTCCCAAACTGTTCAGTCCTTGACCTAAAAAATAGCGGTGTCAGCGACCCCCAGCTATCCCGGAAGGTGGTTGAAGCGTACAAATGTTTCACGCACACACACACAATAATAGGCCTATCCAGGCACATCCAACTGACAACACAACCTCTTTCACAATCACATCAAGGTAAGGGGACAAAGAAAATTAATGAACTTTGCATCTAGACTTATTTTACATTTAACTAATATTTGGCTAAAATGGGCTATTTCTAATCTTATTTGATTTCTGGAAATTTTCACGTGACCACCCTCCACTCATCGGTGTCTCTCGCGAGCCCCATTTCGTGGGTCACAACCCTCACTTTGGGAACCGCTACTCTAGCCATCACTGCATGCTCAACGAGAATATACTATGCTCTGCATTACGATTAAAGCATGCGGGAGAAAGTAAACGATCTACGGAGTACACAGAAATTACACACTTGAAACAATAGCGTAACAATATTGACCTTTGACACACAGAGTCGGACAGTTCCATTGGCGGGGGGAAGTTGGTTTCTGTCGTGTGAAAAGTCGGATATAAATGTTGACCTCAGTCCCTCGTGAGAGACATTGGTCACCCGTGACCAAGGATCCTTGTTTTCGTTTTGTCGTATGAAAGGGTCTTTTGACACTTGAACGTACCTACAGAATGTCAATATTTGTTACCAGTACCCCTCGTTATAGTCAGGAGATTGAAGACTGTCTTCCGAGGGAAGAGCTGTGCAGTGCAATGGGTGCCATTGGTAAAGGAAGAATGATACAATACAACAAAAGGAACCTACCCATAACAGAAGACATTGCAGAAGATGAGTTGGTGTAACTATTGGGATGTGGCTCCATTATTCTGTCATTCATGTCTCCATAGGTTGTACTGTGCGAGTGTTCATACCCCTGGAGGAATATAAACAACATCGTCAAACATTCACAAAATACATATGCGGGCAACAACAGAATAGTGGACAAAAAAACAACTCATTTTAACAAGTTCATCAACTAGTCTACAAAATGACATGTAACCTGCATGGACAGCTTTGGCGATTCCATGCAACAGGAGACAAAGACAGCAAATTTCAAAAGTTGAGAAAATCTCTAAATAAAAATGAACATGTCCTGTGCGGGGCATACCTCCATTCTTTTGAAACTAATTTAAGGTCAATGTGCTGCATTGGTATAGTGTAGATTACTGTTGGTATCAATTCCTTTGAAAGTTAAAAGAGGGAAGATAAGGGCTTTCGGAGGTATGTAATATTCTGAGCATGTAATATTGCTACCAATATTCTTTGGATCTTGATTCTGTGGAGGTGCAGTTGTGTTCATTTTTGATATTTCATTTCGATGCGAATCTTCCAAAATCCCTACAAAAAAGTAATTCTGCTATTACATGTCAGTTGCCCCTGTACAGTTGTGAAACTTCATTATGTAGTATAAAATGTGATTATCTATAACTTAAACTTAATTATAGCAAAATCCATTTGTATGCAACAACAGTACACATCACCAATTGAAAATGAGTGTCCACTATTAAAGTTTCTTTTTTTAAATAGCATTTGCATGTTGCGCTTCAAACCTGAACATGCAGGAAAAGTACCCCTGCATGTACACGTATAGCGTTGTCTTTGTTCAGCGATGCCAGACTCTGTTACCCGAAACCCAACCACGTCTGTGTGTTCTCTTCGGCAGTCAGCAGAGGCCAGCCTAACAGCAGGGAGGTACCAAATATATGATAGGGGCCGCCAAGGGTCACGCTGCCAAAGTTTACTCAGAAAACCTCACCCCTTGTACCCCTAGCTTAATCATATTTCAATTTCGGCAACCTGCGTTGACCTCAAAGCTCAGGTGCCCCGTGCACCAGTTTAAATTAGATTATACATAGTCTACACACGGGATTCTTTCTAAACCTGTGCTACCCTAACAGCATCAACAATCAGAATATGTTATTAATTGCATTATAATGACCTATCCACCACCAAACATGGGGACAAAGTTGCAATTTGAGATTTGGGTATTTGGAATTCAGTAGAGATAGAGCTGTTCTCATGGTATATGTAACAACATTTGTTGGTTAAACAATCAGTACACACGACAGATGAAGGACATGAGGTCTACAATACAATATTGTGAAAATAAGAAGTATCAACCAATTATTCCACCTTGATAAATAATTTGAAATGTACAGTTGATAATTGGTAGGTTTGCCCTTGTTATTAGCTTTAAAATGATATATGACAGAAACAAAATAATCCACAGATAATAATTTTCTTGTCAAAAATGAATCATCGCCGCCAGTCATTGTAATATTATCATAAACGATGTCATCTCTGCTGAAATACTCTAGGGGCTAGCTTAGATGTAATCTTTCGTTATTAATTTCATTTATAAATTTTGTATTAATAGTACACAAATGGTAATGAACATACAAACGTGCCTTCACCACTGTAGGTTCCGGGTTCAAAACCTGAAGTGAACTGGGTTTTCCCCTCATTTTGGGGCTTTCCTCTTACTACTAGAACTGTTTCTTCCAATAAACATCTTTTAAAATACGGTATTAATGAACAAGCGAACAAACAAACAAATGATCAAGCGAACGAACATACGAATAAACGAACGGACAGACGGACTGACGGTCGGACAGATGTTAACTTTTAAAGAACTTACTCTCGTATCAAACCCTGGGCTTGACTGGCTGTTCCATGTGTTATTCGTGCTTTCCATTCCTGTATAATGAAAATCAGAAAAACAATCAACACCAAAACATGTATGAAAAACCCTGTACATGTACAGCAGGGATGTAGTGAATTTCTTGAAATACTACAAGATTTCACAGGAAATATATTCCTGTTGGTCGCTTGGTAGGAGAAACATCTGGCTTTGGGATGTTTTTATTGTATACATGTAACTCCTTGTTAAAATTCTGTTTGGTTCAAATCTGTAGTCGGAAATTCACTTATTTTATCTTTAAATACCTATGTGTATTTTATCTGTAATGTCTAATAAAAGGGTATTTCTCAATATGAAATATGTTGAGAGAAGACACAAAATCGTGACTTGAATGAACTTAAAGGAATAGTATCAGAGGAAAACATTGCTTGCATGCCATGTCAGTATCACATATTTCAATATGTAAATTTTCATTAAAAATAACGTTATTAGTTATTTTGCACAGTTTAACAGCGCCATGTGTTTTACCTTGTGATGTGAGCTAGGCTGCCGCACGTAGCCTTCAGCTTTTCTATTCATCGCCATTGTTCATTGTTATTGCATGATTTCAATAGAGCTCTCTGCCTTATTGTTCCCTATTGCAGTACAATTTGCGGGCAGGAATAGGCAGCCATAGATACGTCACTGTGTAAGCTCAATGGCACGGCCCATTCGCAGTACAACTGGGCTAATCGTCATAATTACTAGTGCTTTAATTCTCGTATTTTGTAATGGTATTGCTTTTGAGAACATTTGTTTAAATGGTCATCGATGCGGCGATACAAGGAATGTTATTCTCTGACGATTCCTTTAAAATTAATTTAACACCAGATCGAAAGTACTTGGTAATAGTTTCCAATAATGGCCATGTGTAGACCCTATGGAATGGCAGGCATTTTAAAGGAACACAGACTAACACAAGATGGCTGCTCTCCACAGGCCAATCCACACTAGTCTTAACCCTTAGTATGCTACGAACCTGATCCAGATTTGGACCGGAAATTTGTAAGAAAACACTACTCGTTGAAGAGGAAATAATATTGTTATTATGTACATATATCTAGCTGCACATAATCAACAAATGGTTCGACAGTTTACCAATATTTCTTATCAAATGGGTGACTGGAGTTTCCTATAGCACGCAAAGGTTTAAAGGCATTTATGTACGACATAGGAGTGGTTTTTTTGCATTCATTCCAATCATCTAGTTTTCAAACTTAACCGTTATATTTTGGTGATCACTTTTTGAGAAATCAGCACAAACGTTTCTATTTAATCAGTTATTTTGTAAATTGTGTGTTAACTTTGATGTTCGTAGTATTTCTATTTTAAAGGGGAGGTGTATTTTCTGAGAAGATTCGTATTAGTATTAACTTTAAGAACAAAATTATCATTAACAATCCTGTAGTATCTTTAGCCCGGTAAATAAATGCAACTTTTTCAAAACAAAGGTGCTTCACAGTCACATTTGATTTTTAATAGCGCGGCAGTTTTAAGCATCATAAATGTTGCCCATGCATAAAAAAAGTTTATCGATTCTTGGCACACTTCAGTACATATCTCCACAGGCAGTGTCAGTGAAGGGTAAACTTCACAATCCTGCAATTCAACGGACAGTTACTGATGTCATTAAAACTTATTGGACACAAGTGACTTTATTATTATTTATTAGGCACCCTCTTAAGTACGCACTATAAGTCCTAAGCCGAGGAGAATCAACTGTAAATGAATCGTGTCTTGCTGGCAGACAGAAGTGCTTTGCTTTTTTTTTCTACCACACATATACATTGCCAGTGAACTTTTGAATTTTCTTTAAATTGCTTGGAATAAATTTACAGAAACAAATGTAAGTACTAGCTATGCAGACATAGTCCGACGATAATTGTCTCGATGTCCCGGCCATTGTCTGATCGTCCCCGTTTTTGCCTTGTAACTAGGCAAAAAATGCCTTGTTTGGTTGGAAGCGATAATAAAAGAAAGTCACAAATCATGACATGAATAATAGGCCATGTAATGGCTGTTTTCAAATAGAGAAATCATCGATTCCACCACGGCTTTAGCTTTATAACACACAGTTGTACAAAACAACTCGGATCCAAAGCTGAAGCCTTTTTTCTCTTAAACTACAATCTAGTTCCCTATGTCTTATTACGTATTGTTAATACGTAATGTAATAGATGAGATGGGTGGCCTGGCTTGCCTCTAAACCCTTGGTCCTATAAAACAAGCAATGGTGAATTTGTTTTCTCTGTTGAAAGTAATCTAAATATTTGGGGAATTACGGTCATTTACTCCACCATGTTTATTTTCCTAGTGATATTCGTACACGTCATGGGAGGAAAGAGTTCAACAAGGGTGAAACTGGCAGGAATATACACTTTATTATATAAGTTATTATATAAATATTGTGTATCTATGAGGGGGACGGTAATAATGATATACCTTGCACCATGTTTAATTTTAGAAATGGTGAAATGGAATTGTGACGCAATTGTTTTTTATTTCACGGATGAAAGATGGGTAATATTGTTTTGTACAACTCGCATAAAGAACATCGATTAACTTAATAAATCACTTTGAAAAGATAAATGTATTTCTTTGTAAAGTAGACTGGTTCCTGGTTTCTTCACTGTTTAGTGTAACCGCGAAGATAGTGGACAGTGGAACTATTGAATAGTACCAGTACACGCAGCCAATGGTCAGTGATAACAAACATTTTAAAAGAGGAATTAATGTCATGTGACATACTGCATCCAATCGAATGACAATGATCTTGTTCTAACACAAAGTTCTAATGATGTTACAATAACTCACTAGTCTGTGTTGAGAGAAGGTGGTGACACAATTTGTATTGCTCATGCCATAGGTCTGTATCAGCAAGAGGAGTCATGGGTTTAGGGGGTTGGAGGAAAGCCCCCCGTAGAAACTGAATGAAAGCCCAAGGAACTTGGTGGAAACCCACTGGGTCAAATCCATGTAGTGACCGAAGACCTTATGAACCTTTTGGTACCATCAGAGTTCAAAACCCAGGACCTAGAGTGGTGCAGGCAAAGACAGGACCCAGCAACTCCCCCAAAACCCCCAGATGCTTATTATGAAAAACGCTGTAGTTGGCTAATGGGTAGATCCACATCGGACAAAGTAATGTAACGCGGGAAAATGTACAGTATGTTCAGTTCGTATCACGATGACCCTCTTGAAATTGGTAAATACTGAAGAAGAAAAAAATAACATTGTGCGAATAATTACAAATGGTAATTTAGTTACCGTGTTTTCTACATACGCAAGCTTAGAAACCTATCAGCTGTCCGTGAAGAATCAACTTGTCCATGACAAATCACCTTGCCCCGATAATTTAGAGTGACTACATTAAGGAACAAGTCTTGTAACACTGATCATAATATTACTGCCAGTGTGTGACAATCGCACCGGTTTGGTTTATTGATACAAGAGGGTCTACAGTACTGTTAGGTTGACCTGCAAGTCTACCGGGGTGACAGAGTCTGTCAGTTTAGATCCACAAACAAAGTGATATTTCATTAGGGCCATGACACTAGATAATCCAGCTCCTTGTGGACTGTATACAAACACAGTGGTGTATCATTTATCAAAATGTGTAACAGCAATTAAACCTATGGGATGACTGGGAGTTGAGATTGTTTAGAGGTGGATCGTGGCGGTTGTATTTACCTGAACAAAATCAATGAAAAATGCCGAAAGACTTGCATCCCTCGGAATAAACCAGTTTTTAATGGTGGCCAGCAGATTCTCAATCACCCCACCTCAATCAGTAACTCATGAGCCCAGTAGCCCATCAATCACTCCACCTCAATCAGTAACTCGTGAGGTTATCTGATCTCAATCCACTAAGATCACAAACACTACTGCATTGCCATCCATTCCAATCAAAACCACAGAGCAGAAAACTGGCCACAAAACTTTAAAATCTGCACATATGCTGGAATGCTTCAGAAGGGTGCGTGTACAGTGTCTGCTGGCTGAATCAAATATACATACTGATAGTAACAGGGAGGAAATGCAAATCTTCAAGTTAATACCATAACAGCATGTACAACTGTACAAACCATCCCAGTCTTGTTAAGAGTATCTGATTGGACCTTCAATTGCAAATTGTATTCTCCTGAGACTAGTACTATCAGCCGGGACAAAGACAGGAAGTGTCTCCTATCCCCCAAAAGGTCACTTGAGCATCTTCCTAGCTTAGACTAAGACAGTACCAGGCTAAGAATCATTGTGGATTTGCTTGTCTAAAGTCTAACATTATCGCCAGAGGGGCTGATACACATGTTTTGAATTTACTACAGATATGTGCACATCACTCCCAATGTAAAGTTATCATAAATGCTACTACATCCCTTGAAATCAACCACAACAACAGTTGACCGTTTAGGGATTGAGGTTACTTTGATTCTAAAACGTGTTTCATACTGAATCGTTTGTGATGTTAATGGATTCGAAGCTGCTTGCGCAGTGAGTTACTGGTTAAACTTTGCAGGCTTGAGGGGCTGCTGGTTTCATAAGTTACTGATTGAATTTGGGGCCCAATGGGTTGCTGTTAGTCTCATGAGTTATTAAGGGCTATACGGCCCATTGAGTTCCCAGAATAGTGATTTCTGATGACGATTAGAGTAAACTGGACAAGAACTGTTTTGGACCGTGTTCTACTTTTATCAATACGTACACCGCGATTTCTTTCCCACATTTCCACAACATTCTAGAATGTACGTGGGATCTAGGGTCGAGACAGTTTTTACCTAGAATCACAAACAAATTATGGCAAAAGGCCTAGAATTTCGTGCGGCTTATAAAAATTCACATTGAAAGTCACAATAGGGCTCGCATCAAAAAAAGTATCACGACACACTACCTTTAAGCTTTCAAATTATGCGCCGTATTTAACGACAAATATGTAATCTTTCCCAGATACTGCTATATATTGTCAATTTTATGTAAACTTGTTTACCGAATTCGTGACCAAAGAGTGTGGGTGTTTGAGAGCTTAGATAAAGTTTTCTATAGTATTAAGGACACACATGCACACCTTTGACTATTAATATTAACCTAGGCATAATGGCCCATACACTAGACAATAGGACAATTGCTAAGGATCTCAGGTGGAACGCGTACCTATATTTTTTTTTAACACTTATGGGGAAACTATACCGGATATTGAGTAGAGCTAAATGCACATTAACATTTTGGAATTTCACCCGAGGGCTACAACAATTTTGGATGACAATATAACAATACTGTCTGTTGGTTGGATGTGTAAACAGCAATAATTCTGACCTGAAATAGGGGGGAGGAGGGGGGGAATAATTTACTTTTGAAGATAATATGTGGTGTAAACATGTTGAGGTTTTTGTGTCTCTTGGTATTTATTGTCCAACAGCTTTTGCACGTAATCCTTGAACTCAGTTAACGTTAGTTAGTCAACATTGAAGTAACTAGACCATTGTGGCTATGATCAGATTTGTTACTTCACGAAGGCATCATAGGTAATTGGAATGGTGCCCCTAGTCAGTTTTGCAGTGCCCCTGATCATGTTTCGGTGCTCCTGGTATTTGCCTTGGTGTCTTTGCTTTTGCCTTGCAGTTCTTCCCAATGTCAGATTTTCTAATGGAAGTGTCATGTCACTAAGCAAAACTTGCGGTGCTGCTTCTGAAATCTAGTTACAGGGCAGCTGCATAACATGATTAGGGGCAGGCTTATGATTAGCAACCTCTTGTAGTAACAAGTCTGGCAGTAACAAGTCTGGTACTATCCATCTATCCAGGTTGCAAACAATAGTTACAGCGAACAGTATTGAAATGATAGATCTTTTATGTAACTACGGTATAACTTGCCTTTTCAATTACTAAGTGTGTTATACAAATCAGGTGAATTGATATTTGAACAGCATTTTCTAAATGGCTGGTATTTGTGGATTTCAGCCAACCCAAAACCTTCGTACCGGTACTACATTAGCAGTTGAATCTTTGAAACACAGCGAGGCTGGAGACCGAGCCCAAGGACTACATTTAAAAGCCGACTAAGTCAGGGTACCAGACTGCTATTCAAGGAGAACACACCAAAGACCTATTATCAAACATCACTACAATCACTTGCAATCTACTTAGTCTCTCCGCAGTCACTTACATATAATGCCTTAACTTATTAAGAAAGCAACACTTTAGCACTACTATCTGATCAGTAGATGTTATCATACATGTAGTGCATCCTGTATTACTATGGCAGGGTAATGCCACTAGCATCATGTAAACCTAATGTACCTAGATTAGCTACGAAATCCTAATGTACATGTAGGTGATAAACTTCATGATAACATCAACTACTATTGTAGTTATCAGCAATCAATGGCTGTAAAAGGTATACTGCTGCCCTTGATTCATCATGGGGTTTATTGTCCCTGTACACCCTTTTTAGAGCAGAGTTAACTTTTGACAAATTATTTCGGAAGTTTTGAAAATAAAATGTTCAAACATATTTAGTATTTGTTCCTTGAAACGACGACACAACTCTGAATAGGCTGCCCAAATTTGTGGTGACACAAACATGGTTTTTGTCCCTCTTTCAAATTTGACATAGGGTGACTGTCCACTCATGTTGACATTACACAACGATACCATGCTATTCATTAAAATAGGACAGTGTTCCAAACAATTAACTTACAACCAACATACATTGCAAATGACATGTAAACAAGGGTGTACAGAATGTACAGGAAAGACCAAACAGATACCCAGACACCTCCCTTTCTGGCTATTACACTGATATGGTTAGAAATAAACAGGCAAATTAACAAGTCAGGTTCTCTATCAGAAACATTGGCATTGTTATCTGGTCCGTGAGTGTGCCCTTACGGCAAGTACACATTCTAGTAATGGGTTCTCACAACACAGCTGATATGTGGGGAAAAAGCTACTACTATATGCAATTAACATCGTGACTGTTCCTACATGCATATACATACCTCGCATGTTACAACCCATGCCACTATGGCTGCCTATAGTATTTAATGGTCCTCTGTTTCTGTATACATCCATATGAGACCTGTTCATCCTGACAACACTAGTACTACGCACTGCACTAGTGGTTTAGTAGTCCTATTATTGCACGCTTACTATGGACTTGACACAAAGAACATAACCTCAGTCGGCTGGCTTGTGCTTTAACAACCAATGGGGGAAAAACAACCAATAGAAGCCAGATCTATTGACTCCAACTCATGAATATGCAGAAGGGCTATACAGAGAGAGAGGGCGAGAATAGGTGTGACGTTACTGGCAGTGCTGAATGGTCTGGGTACAGTGGTGGTTTAAGGTGGGGGTCGGGGAGATATGATTGACAAAGACTGACTGACTGACAAGCCAGGCTGGGTAATGGCTGAATCAATGCTAGAAAGATATGATCATCTATCCTGATAAAAGATGGGGAAATATACCACTTAACCTGCGCCTAGAGCAGCACCATATCACGGAAGATAGAAATCTTTTTAATTTTTTTTCCTTGTATCCTCGGTGGCATTTACTTTCTGAATTTCATAACTACGACTGTCTACGAATCTACCCCCCCAAGGAATATACAGTGCAAGATCATTCACCCATCAATGCTATAAGCTGATGACTGGTTTGAGACTCCATGGTCTAAAAAGAAATAGAAAAAATAGAGGACTGAAATTTATGGCCTCGGAAGATGGTAATTCAAAACTGCACGGATTAATATTGGCGAGGCTGTAGTGCTGGGTTATAAAGCGTAGTACTAGCAGCTAGTACTGCTGCCATAGCTGGTTGGTTATTAAATCTCATCGTGCCGGAGAGCGCGACTAGTAGAGCATGTAACAAGATCT
>JAVCKS010000012.1:273130-283224 GCA_032273685.1 Pteraster tesselatus | reverse complement strand
CCCTCCACCCTCGCACCCCTCCACCCTCGCACCCCCTCGCGCCCCCTCCCTTCTCTCTCACAATTACAGTTGGGTAACAACTGTTAATTAAAGTGACGGAAACCTCTTGGATGGACGGTCCGTGTACAGATTGTCAGTGTGGCGTGTCCAGTGTAGCGTGTACTTCTTCCAGAAAAAAGAAAGAATAGGCCAATATTAAAATACACACAGTACAAACCATGCAGTATACGTGTGTACGTGCACACGCAGGTCTTTCAGCTCTGATTACATGCACGACGTAGCATGCGTGCCCGCCTCCTAGCTCCCTGCCCAGCACCATTCGTGTAGCATAATGATTGAGCGGGGTGGTGGTATGGTGCGTACCGACTATACGCAAAAGCTGTTTTGCGTCTATGTGATATGCGGATGTAACGCGTGCAACGGCCTCGCTCGCTCGGCGAGACCACTGCTCTTCTCGCAAATAGTACATGTACGACATAATGCGCAACACGTTGCTGCTATACTACTTACTACACATAGTTCACCGCGTTGGGTTTGCCGATGTCACTTATCCAGAGAGAGTTTGTTCGTTGTACACGGCTACGGTGGACCGAGGACCTTAACTCACACGACCAGCTTTGCAGGCTCCCTCAAAATATCACCGATTTTGTGTTCATTAACGTTTGCAAAAGGTCTCTCGTTGATTGGTGGCACTGCATTTGTATTGTGTTGGCATGAGTGACACCCCGTCTGACTCGCCTAGGTAGCGGTGGTGGTGGTATTTATTCGATGAATAGTACAGTACATGTACGGCGTCCGTCTACCAAACTAGTTAGGCATCTACATGTATACAGTAAACTAGTTGTGCGTAATACTTTAGCAAATGAATTAATGGAATGCGTGCGCCTCCTCGCTGTTGACCAGAAACACAAGTGGAGCGTGAGTATACAGCAAAACTACTTCAATCGTTGTTCTGCCGAGTGCTAGTTTGACTGGAATAGACTAGTGATATAACGCCAGTATCAAGCCGGAAGGTATGAGAATTGTGTCTCCGTTATGTATACATACGTGTACAACACTTACTTGCCCCAGTAGTACTACAGTGTTGCAAGACACCAAGCAAGATGGTTCGGCGTCATATTCGATAAATTATTGATTAGCCCCACAGGGAAATTCCTTAAAGGAGGATTGTGAATCGAGGGAGTTATGGGTGTCCTCGTTTATGTGTCACCAAACATCCTGAAGTGGCTTGTCCTAGTGTGGATACACCTGATCATGAGGTCAGAGGCCAGGCTGGAAAATCTCGGTGCCTCGCCAGCTGACTGCATGTCATCGGAAATAAAAGACAACACAACCATCACCATTGCTATTCTCGTGCCACGATGGCCTGTCGATACGGACGATCGGCACTACCCTTTCTACGAACAAATGGTCCTACCAGCAATACACTTAGCCTTGGAACAGTACGAACGAATCTTACCAAAGCACAACGTGTCCAAAATAGTTGCCGACAGTAAATGCAGCGACACGGTTTCCCAGATCATCACGGTTGATATGCGGTTTCAAATTGAAAAAGCGGACGTTTACCTGGGGCCATGCTGTGAATATGCCGCCGCCCCGGCTGGGCGGTTCGTTTCCCACTGGGACGTGCCTCTAATAACTGTCGGGGCTCTGGCCGCGGGCTTCGATGACAAGGACGAGTACCGAACCCTGACACGTCTACAAGGTCCGTATTCGGCCTTGGCGAACTATATAACCGATGTTCTGCGGCACAATAACTGGAATCACACGTCCATTGTGTACGAAGACGTTATGATCATGAAGGACTGTTATTTTGGTACTGGAGCGCTGTTTTATACCCTTAGAGACAATGGCTTCGCGGTGCCCGTTGTTAATAATTTTGACAAAGAGCACTTCCCTCTGACAGATGAAAAAGTTAAAGAAATTCTAAAGGACATCAGACTAAGTGCAAGAAGTAAGTGTACGTTTTATTTCTAAAACAAAATCGAGACAAACAAATCCAATAATCTATACTTGGCTCGCCAGACTATGTATACACGTAGTACCTGGGCATATCAGCAGCATTGGTGCATATAGGCAGTTGCCACGGGTTATACGTTACAAACTGTATTGATTCTGGCAGGTGCCTGTTTGTTATCGACGAGTCGACAGGCTGGCATCGTACCATTTGTTATCTTGCACATCATCTGTCAACCAATGTTGGCGGTCGTTCGTGCTTAGCCGAGATCAACTTGTTCGTAGACGACACCTCTATGATCGTAATTGAGAGCAATCGATGGCCCTCTTTCCTTGTTTGAATTTATCTCATTAATAAGTCTATAATATGTACGTGAACGGTTAATTAAGCGACGAAAAACATACTTCTACTACTACTAGTACATGTACTAGTACTACTAGTCAGTGGCAACAAAAATATCCAAACAATCAAACTGCTCCCTGGTAGATCTGCCTTACTATACAATATAATCTGTGTCCGAAAGTTAGCGTGAAATGAATAACCACTTGTCATCGAAAGCGTTGTTAACACGTCGTTGTGATGGTTTGCGAAACATTTGCCTAACGAGGGTTGATTCTAATGACACCGACCCCATGCAGCGTGTGCGAGGCAACGGAAGACTCACTTCTAACTCTGAAACGTTACATTGTGTTTAAAGGCCCTGAGTGCACGTTATTCAGTTACGCTAGTTTGTGTTTAGATATTGTGTTATTGTGCGTATAAAATGTTTTTTTATTTACAACTGCGCGTGTTAAAATCAGCCACCTTATTCGTTTTCATTTCATACAGTACTATATCATTTAAAATAGGCCTAATTGTGCTGCATGTTACAACAATCTAATTACTGTCTCATATCTGGCCATAATGCATCATCGCTGGATCCGTGTAAGCATCACTCGATGGATAATGTGTCAAGTTGCCATTATTAATGTGATCCATCAACAACATTGAAACATTCACGTGTGAAGCACGCGAAATAGTGCACTTTCATTGGGTACAAATTGAAAGGTGTTCCCATATACACGCTGACAGTTCGAAGTTTGTTTTAAAGATTAAATAAATACAAACATATATTTTAAAAAATTGCTGAAGCAGCGTGTACGTCGTGCCACTCCCTTTTGGACTGAACAATATCTAGCAATATCAGTCCATACGTGGCATGATGTTATGTAATTAGCACATTGGATTAATTTAAGTGTGCTACATTGTACGCCGTTAAGTCCTTCGGGCCAAACACGGTTGACAGCGTTGGGCTTTGCTTCATCGTACCGCACAATTAAACTGCCGTCGCAGGCTGTTTCCTTTTACGTGTCTGTTTGTTTTCGTTCACATGACAGATTAATTAAAAATCTGACGTGTACACAGTGCAAATGCCACTTTAAAGTGGGTACATTACCGTAGAGCGTTGAGCGCGAAAACATCGAGCGCGGGAACATTGGGCGGGGAGTTAGAAACGTAAATAGAAAACCTATTCGGTGATTTATTACCCAAACTATTCCCACCTGTATTATACTATAGCTCACATTCAGATTACTCCTAATCTCTACACATGAACAGCTGATGTACAGTCACGAGTTCATAAGCTCACGGGTTCTATGTTGTCTAAAATGCTTGCATTTTATAATCTCACACATGTTAAGAGAAAAGCTATCGACCAAACTAAATATTTGTCTTAAAATGTTAGCGCGATGCTTCCCCAACTGTCCCCGTCGCCTTTATTTAATCTTAGGAGTGCCGGGATTATCTCCAGCAGAGTTGCTTCCCTCTCTTAACCAAATCACATCCCGGGGCATCGTCCATTACCGAGATGCAAAGTAGATTAGTGAGATAATTAACCGCGAACGAAAGAAGAAGGGGGGAAAATACAGGTTATAAGACGAAGTGTAATGGGATTTGATAATTGGCGCGGCTATTACTTTTTTGGAGATTTCGTCTTGGTGATAACAGACCCCGTTTTGATTGATGGAGTAGTTTTTATCAGTGAAACACGCTCGTAATAGTCGCTGTATACTCCCGGCGAATTTATACATCTACTCGGAAAATCATGGTAAAGCTGTACTATAGGCCTATATCCACGAGGGATCATTTCCTGATGGAGAAAACACGATAACGGATATTATTCTGATTTGCTGGTTATTCACTCTGAAGTACATGTACACGCCTTTGAACATGTTATCGTTGGTTGTACCAAGCATGTATAAGATCTATCCTCGATGGTTGAACCATTCCACTGTTCGCCCTGGAATCTATTAAGTATTATACGTGTACGCTCTTTCCACTCTCAGAAGCGTTTTCAAGGCTGACTCGACAAAAACCCTTGCATTCCTGACAGCGCAGCAACCATTAGCGCCGATAACGCTTGCTTGGGTTATAATCCAATAAGGTTTTTCTATACAGTATACAGTAAAATTATACATTCGTACCGTACGCATGATCCATGCATGCAGCGTGCTACTTGTAGACTTACGATTATTATTATTAGGCTATTTAGTGCTGTCCGTGGGATCCATTCGGCAGTGAGTTAGTTGATGAACCAAAGATCGCTGGAACATTTCAAATGTTTCTCATCCGGATAAGGCTGCTGTAGAGGTAACCGTTAATGGCAGACAACCATAAAACATGATGGGTTCAAGGGGTCATCGCGCACGTTCATTTATCATCAGCCCCGCTACGGTGTATGATTGCTCGTTGTTGTATAAGGTATTTGTCATTACGAAAACAATGCTCCAGGGATCTGAAAGTGGCTTTCTTTAACGGTAATGCATGCTGCAGGTTGTTTCCAAACGAGATTGTATTCATGCACGAGATATTTGATAGTTTGTATACCTACTAAAATTAACTCTGACTGGTAGTAACTAAAGTAAATGCAAACTGAAACAAACAAAATCTATTAGGAAACAATGAACAAATATATAGATACCAACAAACATACAGAAAATAATGAAATAAATAAATAAAACAAAATAAAAAATATAAAAACTTTCGATGTATAAATGTAAATCATATCTTCTTCTTTTAGGCCTTTGTGTTATTGACTTCACATAATCTATACATTTCATTTTTTGCTCAGCATCTTCATCCTGAAAAGGTCGTTTTGTTCACTCTGTGTGCGGATAGTTGTCTCATAACTTCGTTAGCGAAAGTGCATGTCTTTAACCCCCACATGCTTGGCTCGCTTCCTATGAACCTTCTCCTGAACGTTTACCGGGTGAATACTATCCGCATCGATTTTCCCCTGTCTCGCTTCGGGCAAATTATTTTTTTGAAAAGTCTACAAATAACGATGAATACAACAGGCTGTATGTATAATCAAGCGCATCACCCAGGCCCTATATGAATAACAAAAACCCATCAAACTACAAAAGTTCCCGGTGTTGACTTTAAACATCAGAATCGGAAGTTTCTCCCAGCAGAAATAAATTAAATCGAAGTACACAGGAAACTACTGTAAGTAGTTGCTTTATCATAGAATGGTCTTTATTGGACTATGTACATATAAACCTTAGCGAAACAAACTATTAATGTTGAGAGATCGAGATGAATGAGAGAGAGAGCCATACGTTTGTTGGGCTTTATCAAGGATTTTCTCAAGTTTAACGATGCGTATCGAATGGCTCGTTAAGGGATCGTTACTGTACATGCCCCTGGCATACACATGTGTACTAGGCCTATATAGACATTGTAGAATCGGTTAACGCACGATTGCTGGGCTTTGCGTACATTTATCCACCTTAACGTCGTGGATTGTACATGCATGATCTCATGCCAAGCCTTGCGTGACATATTAAAAACATTTTTCTTTTCAATAAAGGTTTTGCTATCTTTTGAGCTTTTCTGTTAGTTTGCCTGAAGGGCCCTCGTAGATGGTTTTGCGACTTCTTTTTTTTCACAAAAGCGTTGGGTAAACTCTTAAAAAAAAACACCTGGAAGTTAAAATCTATTGTAGTGTTATTTCCCATCGTGATTTAACCGTGAAAGTTTTAAAAGTCAAGACCCCTCGTTTGCTTGGTGGCTCTCTCCGTGGTCGTGTTTAAATTGAGCAGCTATGCATGCGTCGTTGCTTTTTACGATGAATGTCATGGAACTGTAATCACCTGTAGGCCGCACTATTCTTTGTAATACATTGACACTTCAATCATCTGCAGGCGATCCCATAGCAGCAATATTGTTTAGACATTGCCGCTATACATCTCTTCTTCTTCGCCACATTTTTCAGTTTAATTGTCGTCCTCTCTGGGAAGTTCTTAGCGGCAGTTAACATAATTTTTCTGATTGATTGTTTCTGTGGGGGAAAAAAATATAGATTTCAGTCAGACGCCGAGCTTGCTTACACGTTTTCTAGTTACGTCGGCAATGATTAGCTGCCATATACGGCAAAATTAATTACAATCGGTTGTGACAGACATCAATTTGAAAGGTTTTTTTTTGACGACGTATTTGTCCACGAAAATCTGAAGTAATACTGGCGCCTTCGCTATAAATTGTGAAGGCTCCCGCCTTTAGCGAGCATTAACTGTTTTGTTGACAGACAACGAACAAATTGGTACCCCGTCTTCCCGAGGAGTTTCTAGAACCTCACCAAAACAGTTTTGAGGGCAAATAATGGGTCAAATGATGACGAACTACTGGGTAGGCGATTTAGTCGAAACAACAATTAGTTCGTCTGTAATAGGTTATTTTTGTGAAATACGTTTGAATATGAATATTATGTTTATACAAATATTTATTTATGTATATAATATAACGGCGGTTATTTAAGATAAGGTGAGAAGATTTCGTAAAGCAAGTCGTACCGACGATATGTACAGACATTAAAACTATTCAGAATGGGTATTCTATCACAGTAAGGTCACGTTGGTATGGAGTAGTGTGTACCAGTATGTCTGAATATTGCCATGAGCGTGTGTACACTATACAGCTAGCAGGGTAGGCTACATCCACATATAGAGCTAGACAGTATAGACCATTATACACTGAGGCGACGGTGTATAGTTGAGACAGGAAAAACCTTCCCCCCCTCATTTTACGCTTTAAACAAACATCGAATTTCTCATCTCTGGCATGTGAGGAAAAAAAACCCACAGATATAACAAAATTACTTATGTCGTCTTTCCTATTCTTTGAAGATTTTGACATTTTTATTTGTTTGTGCATAGTGTGTACAACACTGGTGAAATTTATAAGTAGATTTTGGATCATCAGGTCTGTCCGTACCCCGTGTTATTCATTTAGTATACGTCTTGCAGGGAACGTTTCGGAGCAACAGCGCAAGGAATTTCTTTCAGCGTTAATTTTCCCGGAGCCGTATTATACGCTAACGAGTTTTTATTCTGAGATCGCGAAGATACGTCGGTAAACAGACTGGGGCGATTCGGTGATTGAAATTATCAAATCGCACATTATTTTTCCTAGGGGTTGTAAAACGTCGCTGGTGCTTCTGCTGTATCTAAATAGCCTCCCGTTTATCCTTGTGGCTCCATCGTATTTTACCTACGCCCTTCGTGCCATACTGCTGCTAATGTGTGCGATCTTTACGTAAAGGCCCTATGCTAATTTAAAAAAAAAACCACACATTTGCATGCGTTCGTGTTGTGTAAAACCAGTTATTACATGACATTCTTACGAACAAAATAATCCATCACATGGGGATTCTGTATTGTGAAAACACATTCATCGTAACCCACGCATTGTATTTATAATTGTACTTCCTGATTGGTCATGCCAATCCTTTTTCAATGAGATCGGTATACACGGAAATCTATATATAATTTTTGACATTGTCTGGGCTTGTAAAAAAAAAAAGGCTATGCAGCCCGTCCAAATCACTTTCCTGTAAAAAAAAAGAAGAAAAAAAGTAATTAGTGGGGTCCGTCACCAACATTACAAAACAGTACAAATACGAGTTACTACAAAATACAGTACAACAGCAGATGGTGTCATTTATTAATATTGAAATCAAAATTCCACAATCGCACAATAAATCTAAATCGGATTGCACGCCAGTGCAGTCATTCAGACTATATAAGGACTGTACCGGTATAATATGCAGTCGTCAGCATATACTCGTATTGTTGATCTAACATTTTTGGCAACATCATTTATGAAACATAGAAAGAGTACTGGTCCTAAAATTGTACCTTGAGGTACACCTGATTTTACATCCGACCAAGGCGAAAACGTCTCATTAAGTGCCGGTACGATCCTTTGAATCCTACCAGGGAAAAAGCTCGTTAGCCATTTCAGATTTGTTGAATCAACGCCATGCCTCTGGAGTTTGGCTGTGCTAAACTCTATCAAAAGTATTCACAACAAAACTGTAGTACCACGATGTGCCCCAAACTGTAGTACCACGATGTTCCCCAAACGGTAGTACCACGATGTGCCCCAAACTGTAGTACTACGATGTGCCCCAAACTGTAGTACAACGATGTGCCCCAAACTATAGTACCACAATGTGCCCCAAACTATAGTACCACAATGCGCCTCAAACTGTATTTATTTAAAATAATTTAAGAAATAAATAAATAATTTAAGAAAAACCACTAAACTCGCGGGTAGTTGGTTTTAAATATTTAGAGGTACCAGCGTATTATTTCAATCCTTTTTTTATTCTATATGTAGAGCAACGGTATACAGAATACAGACTGCGATTGCGTTATTATTAGGAAACACTCATGAGATTGGCAAATGCAGAGTAAACTTAATCCGCTTTCGCGACGACTCTTCGATCAAGCTTCATTATATCTAAGCTATACCCGAACTGATTAATAATGTATTTCGTGTCAATAAACCGGTTTTATTCAACCAACGATGGAATTGCGCTTCTGGGTCTGACGGGATTTGCGGATCCTCCCTCCCTGAAGACAACCATATATCCCGAATAGAAAGCCAGACTCATTTTGTCGGTCTTTCTATCTGTCGGTATCAGGAAGCCAGAGGGGCGATTATTGGGTCGTCTATACTATAATTGAAAACACTGTTTAAATTATCCAACAACCTAAAGTAAAAATGTCATTTAAACTGTTCAAATTTTGAAGATCGGAGCACGTAGTCCACGATTTGAAATGGTATTTGTCTAATAATATATTTTTTAACCCAGTATTGTAATGTACTACTCGAAAATTGTGTTGGTGTTGTCAGTTGTGTATGTATAAGATAGTAACCCGTGAGTCAATTTGTACACAGTTCAATAAGGTACGCGGTCGCTTGTACGAATGCTAGTTTACCTATACTATACAATGAAATCGTGTAATTTTATGAGGAGAAGGCCATTTTGTTTATTGGATATTAAATCGTGTATTTGTATTATAATGCTCGTGTGAAGGTCGTGTCCCCGTGTATTATTCAGCACATGTAACAGTAAACAGCATCGTATTGTTAGGACTGTTTACCCAGCAAGGGTGTATGTTTTCGTAAGAAGACACTCGGCTGCGGTGCCCGGAACGAGCAATGGAATCGTGATAGAACTCTCTTGCTAAACAAAAATCCTTCAGGGACTCCATGGTTTGGTAATTTGGAGGTTAATAGCGAGTACGCCAATGTTGAATAAACTAGGCAAATTGGCAATTGTGTAAGTGGTGTATGGCACTAAAATTATAATGCAAACTGCTGATATCCAAAAGGAAAAAAAAACATCAGCATATTATATTAGAAATTCTTAACCATCACGAGAACATTTCAATTCGATCAGCGACGTACCCAGGGGAACCGTGGGAGCCAAGAGAGCCGCAGCCCCCCCCCCCTGTTTGATTTGGGGGGAAAACATTGTTTCGCCTATTGAGTTTGAGAGTATAACATACAGGATAGTGTAACGGTTCCCCCTTTGAAATTCCTGGGTACCTCTCTAATTTCGAATCGAATTGAGAATTTTGTATTAAAAGTTATAGGCCTAATGGCATTGTCTTTTTCACGGTTTGCTGGGCAATTTCCTCGTGGAAACACAGTTATTTATAGGCCTACCGCCACATTATTTGCTTTTTTTACCAAGATGCGGTTCAGTTGTGGGATTATGTTCCTTAGTTGAAATTGCGGGTAGGCCTATACCTTTGTCGAAGGCATGTTTGTATTTAAAACTGCAATACGATACACAAAACGATAT
>JAVCKS010000012.1:255238-273030 GCA_032273685.1 Pteraster tesselatus | reverse complement strand
GAAATTGCGGGTAGGCCTATACCTTTGTCGAAGGCATGTTTGTATTTAAAACTGCAATACGATACACAAAACGATATTGTACAGATGGGTTGCACTTTTCGTGAACACGGTCGTGTGCTATTAATTTTGTTTGTGTGTAAGTTTCTTGTGTGTTTGTTTGTTTGTTTGTTTCTGTTTGTTTGTTTGTTTGTGAGTAACTATATGTAATATTTTTGTTTCGCTTCGATCGGGTTGAAACTTTCTGTGTTGACTCGTGGTACGCACGCGGTGGTTTTGGTTCTGGACAAAAGTAATATTTGGTAGGAAACAGGAAACCAGAAAAGGTTAACAAAATAAACTGACTTAGCCTATAGTAAGACTAAGAGGGTTGCGAGTTAGTTTCCCCCTGTCAATTCATTTCCAAAACGTATGTTGCCAAAATAGCCAGACTGAGATATACATGTACGAATATACATCAGATTCTGCAACGTGTTCTTGCCGTGTACCAATAGGGGCGTTGATAATAATATGTAAAGGGATACACTATTCCCATATTGAAACTTGATAAGATAGCGTTTATGTGTCTCCTGTAACTTTCATGTGAATGGCTGTACATTTTCAGTACTGATGATGTCAACGTCAATTAGAGTGAACAGAACAGGTTTTACGTGCGTGGCTATCATGCCACGTTACGCTGCTAGTACTTGTACTGGCAATGTGAAGTGTTCCCCGCCCACGACGACTATGAAACACGTTCCCTATAATTATCACACAATGCGTGATGTTCACAATGCGTCGTGTGATTTGTGTTTGAGCAACCGTAGAAATTGACTGAATACCTCGAGTAATACTGATGGGTGAAAATTCCTGATGACAGATGTTCAACTTAAGCAGCCTTGTCAAATTGAAGATTGGCAGCGCGATGCAAGTGAAAACTCAGCTTTATGCTAAGGAGGTAGGCTAATGCACTCTGTGAATGCAGCAAGCCTTTCCGGCGGTGGGGATCCCTGTAAGTGAGGTTTGTCCTCATTGTCAGAGACAGGTGATTTTCCATTCAGGTGGCCGCGCTATCAGCCGCAATGTATACGCAGTGTATATCGGGTTTTGTTGTCAAGGGATTATCTGGAATGAAATTAAACCATTCATCCCCGTTATTAAACTATACAAAACATCGATGTCGAGCATCAGCAAGTACGTGTATCGACGTTCTTCCATTGCCTCCAGACGTAAAGAATACTGTGCACTATGTTTCCTTCCGACGATCAGATAATACATAGCATGAAAGGGAATAATCTATTGTAAATGTTAACCTAGATTGCGGGTCCATAGCAGCAGGGATCGTAGGGTTTAGCAAGTATTGGATGGCTGTTGTTACTTGTTCATGTTGTAACACATATATCTGCAAATTAATCACAACAGTAGCTATACGTTTGGCCGAGCGGCTACTATACTACGTGTTCCCAAGCGGCTACGTTGGCGCATGCACGAGCAGCTACGTTTGTTGTCTGAGTGCGAGGTCAGTTACACAGTGGCATCATTATGCGACTTCGTGTTCTGCTCAGCTATCTGGATAGCATCATTCTACAAGTATAATTAGAAATAAATAAGGCTGCCGCAGTCGTTATGTCATTTAGAAAATGTGAAAGGGGATAATCTTGTGGATATTACCTCTTTTTCAATCGTCTTGGGAACCAATTATCAGGCAAGAAATGATCGTCAAGAGGTCGATCGTGGTAGCAGAGTATACCCCTGGTAACCCATTCACCTCTCGCTACCGGTATATTACCTTGACTACGTACCAATCTGAACAGTCTCTCCCGCCTTTATTGTCTGATAGCTGAACGTAAGTGAAGTATTTTGTCAAAATTAATAGGCGCTAAACGCGTAACAACCGCATGTTCTGCACGTAACTACACGATGCTACGCACGCTTTCAACTTTGTACTATACGTTGTCGTTAGTTTTCATTTATTACAACATATTTATAATACCCCAACCTTGCTGGCTGTCTATATACCTATTTTTAGTAAGTGTTTCTTCTGATATTGGCCGCTCATTTACCATGACTGAATGGCTCTATTCAAACGTATATAACCAGCAGCGTGTCTGAAAACTTCCGCTCGTTTCGTGATCACAACACCCTAATTTAAAAATTAGGTCTATCGATAAAAATACAAGAGCGTTTTTCGAACAAAAATATAACAAACTGTGTAATTAGTACCGGTAGTCGTTTGAATGCATGCTCGTGCGCAGATAGGGCTCATGGGGACTTGAGTTTTTGACTGTTTTTCCTTCGAGTTAATTGCATTTAAGTTGTTATTGAAATTCTATGAAATATAAAGGGGGAATATATAGTTGGCCTACATGTAGTGTCCATAATTTGTTTTTACTCCACTCTTCAACCACCCCCACCCACTTTTCAAATGGTTTTGTCCCAACCAATCCATCAACATCGCATCTGACTTCCGAATCCGACATGTCATGGGAATCATCCCTTAGCCCTAGTTCGGTTCCGATGAATGATATTACTCAGGTCATAATTATGAAACCACGATATCAGGTCCCGTGTTATGAGCACTATGGATGGCAGCGGTGTGGCAGTAGTCGGGGTGGGAATACTGTGTATCGGTGGGATGAGTGCCCTTGTTTTGGGGCTTTAGCATCCTACTCCATAAAATGTCTGTGCACGGTCCTGTTCAGAGACTATATACATTAACAATTCCTGTGCTTATGTTACTGTACACGCGTACAGAAAAACAGAAATAATTGTTTCTTTGCCGTTGGCTGACAGGCAGACGTTCAGCTTTTACTACAGTCCAATACCGGTACACTTTAAGATATTAGCATACTTTGAGCCCGTGCTTTAAAGCATGCCGGTTCGTTATCAACTCATTTTATGCTAAGTATGTTTGCAGAACATGAGGGTTTAGACAATTAAGTATTTACATGTGGGCAGCATTTGTTTTCTTGTATAATTTAGTGTATTGGAATAGACACTAACCCGCGTTCAATTTGTGAATGCCCTCGACACAGCGGGTTAGTAAAAGAATGCCCTTGTAATACAACCCACTTTACCCAACATTGAGCGAATTTAATTTACAATTCATGAATGATGATCCATGCGTGCGTTTTTCTATTACCGCTGCAATAAGTAGACTTCATAATAATATGTCTAGCAAAGCGTGAATGGTTAGGAGTAATCGGAAATAAACATAACCTACGCTGTCATCCCAACTAGACATTGGCTAACAATGCAATAGACTCTTTTAATCCTTGAAGCCGTCCAATGTACCATAACGAAACCCTTAGTAATATTTCAGTCATGTGAGTTCTTGTAAACGTTTATAAAATGGTATATGTTCAAACCCTATAGTCAGTGAAGTTGTTATCCTCAACTTGTGTCCTGTAGCTATTAATTACCCGCCGGAGTGTGCTAATTTATCCTCTCTTGTAAGTTGAACCAACATTATATTCATTTAATCATTCTCTCTCTTGACACGTTGACAACTGCATTTTAGACCTGCACATGATGTGAAAAGAGATGACCATTTTGTTCATGCGCCGGTACGTTGATGTGGACCCCACAACCTGCTTCATGGCTAGAGGCTATTGTATTTCTGTGGGTTTTTCACGTATCCGTTTATATCTCTTTGATTGCTCCTATCCGTTTCGCGTTGACACGAGGCCAGGACAGACTCTTTGTACCGTTGTCTAATGTGTTTGTCAATATCAGTTTCCTGCGGAAGCTGTACGTATCGCACTCAGAGTAGCTCTGACCGGGCGGGTGATTCGAGTAGGCAATGCAGGTGGCTACCTCGGTGGTCGTTAAGCGTTTGGTCTTTCTTTAATCGTACTTTCTCAGTGTGCCTCTCTACGTGGTGTCACAACTGTCATCGTCACATTTGTTTGTCTCTTTCTCTTCACTTCTCTGCGCGCCTAGAGTTGTAGATAAGATTAATATTAATTGTATCCTAGTATTTTAATTGTATTGATAGAGGATACATGCGACCTGTGACCTCAAACTTATATTCAACTCTCTATAGGTAGTACACCACTTCGACAGTGTTTTATTGGATTCGGTAGTTCACAATACATCACAGTAATTTGAAAGGCTTACTACGTGTTCTCCCATTTATGCTATTCTGAATACGTAGTTAATTGTCAGTAGGTAAATATCCGTTTTCACTGTGTTGTGTGATATAGGCCTAGGTCCTAAACGGTAAACAGTTTTTGCAGCACGCCATCGCCAGGTTTTGGGTTTTACTGATATTTATTGAGTGGGGAGGAATATCCATTGTTTAGAGATGAGATTACTTTAAGATAAGATTAATTGTAAAGTTGTATGGCTTTCTGCCATACGAGTTCTTATTTATGATTAATATTTTCACTGAGTTTACGATGGGCATAACCATAAAATAACCAGAGGCAATGATGTTCTGCATGTTGCCGTTAATAAACGGTACGGTATTAAACGTTATTACCGGTCGGGCATTGCTTCCTTAGTTGCACAGTTTTACGCAACGGAAGGTTTTTTTACGAGCATGCATCAAATTATTTCCTCTATTTAGAGCGTAGCCCCCCACTCCTCCTCCACCCCCCAATGCTCGTTATTTATTACTTATGAGAAAATCAGTAACGAACGCGCCATCATGTATAACAAGACCAACCATAGTCGTTGCAATTTCCTTTTACAAACTGTTCAGCCTGTTTGTCAAAACCTGTTGATCGATTGTACGCTGAGTAGGCGTGCTTGTCCCTTCGCGTTGAATGAGCATATTTTTCAATGTCTACTATTTTAACCGCGTAATTATTCGACTCCTGTCCCCTTAGCTAGTTTGTATTACCATTCTGGCATGGCAGCGTACCTTACTGCAATGCTCAGGTAGACGAATTATTATATTTTCGTGAAGTGTGTTTGCTTCATCCACGTCAATGACCCTATAGCAGGATCCGTTTGTGGAGCAGACGGTCGATCATTATTCAGGCATGAACAATTAATAATACAACTCCAATTATAATAGAGTTCGTGTGTCGAACAGACTGAAAGTCGAGACAGGAGTCAAAACACACTTCACCGATCGTCGTATTATATCTTTGCTATAAAAATTAGCCCTTGCGCATCTAATGTAAATGAGCAGGTCGTGTTTGGTGCTTGAAGCTTGGCGTGATATAATACACACGGTTGACTGGGGGAACGAGGAGGCTGTGGCGAGATGTGAAAGGGTACGGCAAAGTGAAACGGAAATTACATCTCAAGTACCTGATGTACACGAAATAAGCACATACACACACTGCTTGCATGTTATAATAATATTTCTAGTGGATTGGTTGTACATTGTGTAGCACACCCGGGGGTGGGTGGAAGGGGGTGGCGTTGGCAAAAGATGATGAATGGGTGATGAAGCACAACCGCCCTGGATGCTGACCCGCCACGTACGAGTGACGGTACTTACATAATTTGCACTGTTGTTGATGTCGAGTACCTAGGCTATATATCCATTTTTCTATCGGATATAAGATATAAAGTTAATCCAGTTTTCTCCATCATTCGATGACATTCCAGGCTACATACCCGGTAAAGTGATTGTTTGTCTGGATCTGCGATTTATCCACAAAGTCTTGACTGTAAACCCTCGAATTGCGCTTAGTTGCTCAGTTGATCCAATATGATATACATAATGAACACTGTGGTTGTCAACATCGCCTCCCAACACCGCCCCCGACACCGCCTCCCAACACCGCCTCCCAACACCGCCCCCAACACCGCCTCCCAACACCGCCCTCCCCCACACCGCCTTCCAACACCTTCCGTTCCAATTTGGTATAGTTTGTCTCTTTGTGGTATTTATATCGCATCCACATGTTTTGGGCATGTCTATTGCTTGCGTATTAGGAACGTTCACTATACTTGTCAAACATAACCAAAACACAAACAAGAATGCTAGATTTATTAGTGCGGCTCCCTGGGCTATAAATCCAGGGTAAAGAAATCCTTCGATTTTTATGGATCTTTGTTTTCATTACAAGGATTATGATAGACCTCGTTGAGTTTGGCTCGTTGATGTGGCTCCTAAATGTCACATGTATAAGTCGTTCTGTTTCTTCAGCCGTTGCTGTGTGCTGTGTTTGTTCCTGGCTGGTTGTGCTCTCTTGCTCCCGATCCGTAAAAACGGAATTAAATTTGCGCCGATAATCTAATGACACACTGATCTCATATCGACCACTCTTGACCTATATGCTTGCTGTGAAGCAATCAGTTAGAGGGTGTTACTGGGCTAAAGCTGTTACGATTTTTGCCAAGTGAAACGTCTTTTAAGAATGAGCGACGTATATATGTGAATGTTAATCTACTGACGGGTGGACTGCAATTTGCTATTCAGCTACCATCAACCGCTATTGGCCGCGACAGAGCTCTATTAACGAGCTCACTTTTAATGAAAGTCACGTATCTTCCCGGACACACGTGTGGCGGTTCGGGAAGGAACGTGCAGCGGCAATGCACGGCCAGAAACCAAAAGTAAATGTTGGGAACATCGTGCAATAACACCGCGAATGATTAGTCCAATAAACCGCCGCGAGTGCACCCTTACACCGATAAATCCTCGGTTGGGCGGGACACAATGGACGAAATGATTCGGGAAAGTTTGTTTTAATTCGATTTCTAAGGGATTACTGGAGTCAGCATGATATAAGTGAACCTTATTATTAGGTTACTCAATGCTATATACGTTTTTAGAATAAGCCAATAAAAAGGTTTAACTTATAACCGAATGCTGGTGAGCAGTCTTGATCAGCGGTTTGATTCGTCGTTGAATTAATCCTACAGCACCATGATGTAGCCCGTTCGTTCATTAACAAAGGCGTCGGCTGCCCGAGAAAATAATTTTGCTCTGTCGAATTTGTTTTCTTCCTACAGCGAGTATATCCTTGTGGAATATGCCGCAGAAATCTTGATCCCATTAACGGTACATCGGCATGTGATCGAAGACGACGTCGCGGACCTATTCTGAAGTGTTGCGCTTCTCCGTTCCTAAAAATGTTCTCGCATCGTTAGACGTAACGCACATACGGACGTGGCTGCATTAAAATATATATATACGCGGTGGAATAAGATAGATTTTGACAGCCCCAAACATGTCTCAACAGACAAAAATCATATACAACACTCCGGCAAGTATACGTGTTGTCTCCGCGAAGCGTATCGAATGACAATCGTAGTCCCGGTTCCATCTTGGCGCGAATTAGTGCATTAGATGTCTCTTTTATCGAAAGGGTACGGACAGTGCAGTTTCGATTGCGAAACAGAATCTTCTGATTTTCTAGAGAAGTGACACAGGACACGTTTTGGTTCAAAATGAAATATTACCTTCCAATTGAAAAAATACTCCCAGGACGGGATGTAGGTTTCAACAGGGATGTGTCATCGGGGTGTTAAATAAGAAGATGGGACAATCTTATTGGAATGTAAAACTAGACGTGGAATGTCAGTGGGTGTCGCCTACGTCATGGAACAATAACATCTCTATTTTGTTCACGCGTGCATCTCATTATAACCACAAGCTCGCGCTAACCAATCACTATAATCACTCGTATAATGATCCCAACAAGTATTGTTCGTAAACCAGTGTACATGTACTAAGTACTTGCTGATTGTGCAGGTACCGAATGTCTCTATATATTTCTTTTCATTCGACAAAAACTGCCTGCGATATGTATAGTCTTGTCTATTGTGTATCGAGCGTGTAGCTAACAAAATACATGTATAATATAATATCGCAGTTCAACCGTGTAGCATACCGTCTACTATACTGTACACTGTCAGATAATGCCGGTGAATAGGCGTACTACTGTAACCGAAACAAACTTTAACCTTAGAATGGTTCAAGGTCTTGCTAATAAATATTGTGAGAGAACTGTAGTAGTAACAGGGTAGGCTGTTCTATCACCTTTCTCTTAGCCTGTATTTTACCAGGCGTGTCGGGGATCTATGTGTCGTCCAATTACAAGGACTACGTCTGTAACTTATATGCTTGTCAGTTTTGATCGTTTTTCATCACCTCCCCATGTTCGGCTACCCTTGGTTTAAGCCAGGTCCTAAATAATCTATTAAAGCAACTATCACCCAGAACCCATGATGAATTGTTTCTTTCCCATTTGTAACGTAATACTAATACCGTCTGCTGACAATTGGTGAACCGAGTTTCATATACGTTTCCATGGTTCTTCACTTTAATAAAGATTGCTTTTAGGCTATACGAAAATCAATATGTGCGAGCCTTCTGCATATATGGTATTTCATCCATGTGTGGTTGCTGTATATGAGATAATCAAGCGATATATGCACGGGTGTGCGTGGGGACACAGCCCTGCCGAAGGCGCCATGTTTGTTTGATGAGACCACTGGTAGTTCATCGGTCGATGGTGACCGACCACAGGGGCTTATCAGTGAAAGGATATAACAGGAGATGAACATGACATGAATCCTTGTTTGAGTCTGTTCCCCTTTATTTGTAAACAATCATTTGTTGCGCTATAGGACAACAAATACTATACTTCCTCCAATAAAAATGTAAGTATTGTTTAATATGTTGAAAGTGTCTTAATTTTATAACATTTTATCAAGAAACACAAGCAAACTGTACCGGTAGTTAGCGCGTGGGTTGTTTAAAATACCGTAGGTCAGACTGGATATAGGTACGGCTTGGTCGTTTCGTTGTGCTCAGTGGTTTTATGGTCCATTTTCGTTCCTCCGTTCTGTTCGCTCTGTTAGGCGCGTTTTCATGGTCAAAACTGATTAAAGTAATTTCCGACGACTGTGTTATGTAGATCAGCAGGTCAACTGTTGATGGGGAAATAATGAGACGAGGCTTATCTTTTCCCTGCGATTATTGGAATGGATTATTTTAGATGAGTGAACAAAACCCATTAAGTATACCGGTATATTACGCATTCATTGTACATGCAGTTCGCGGGTGCTAACCCATTAGGCACAGAACGTTGCCTTGCCATCAAACTTGAGTATCGCCTAATGTTAACAGGTCAGCGCTTTCGTGTACTGCTTACGTGCATCCCCATCTCAACATGACTTTGAAAAATACATGATCGTCTCATGTCTCAAGACTTAAGAAAGGCAAATTGCGGAGCATAAGCCGGTAACTTAAATGACTAACCTATCGTGAAAGTGCACAAACGTCAGATTACAGAAAACAGGGGGGACGCTCCTTCATCAACAAGCCATTTTTTCATCCCTATGCTAAGGCAGTGTCACTTTTGGTAAAACATTTAACACAACGGAGAGGACACTCTGTGCTTAAGCGTGTGTACTGTGCGTACATCTCTCTCACTCATCCGTCTGATTGTGAAGAGCAACTTTCTTGTTTGACTCGGGGCGTTCTGCTCGACTGGTGGAGTTGTGCTGAAAAACAAAAACCTACCTAAATAAGAAATCACATCTAAGGCACGTAAAGTAAACAGCTGGATGCGTGTATACGGTGCTGTTTTGTGGATATGCGTGTAGAGGCAGGGGTGGAGGTTGATAAGTCGAGAGCATCATCGATCATAAATTTGGAAGTGGCCTCTTCCGCTCTATGAATTTTCATATACTTTATTTTCTCCTGTTAGTGCTAGGACCTGTTTAATGTATAATTACTACAATAAGTAAGCTAACACGAAAGTCTAAATGCCTACAGCAGCATATTGTCTGATTGCTTGCCAACAAAAGAGTCCTTCTTTTTATCCTGAATTTGGAAAATGTCCGCTGACACGTATTTCTGTCATAAATTGCGATTTCAAAGAGGACGATCTCTTGGGGATCGCTTCTAAGCATCAGTCAGGTTACTTTGGTCAACTGGAGAAAACGTTTGGTGCAAAACTATCTTTTGTTAGGTTCCGTTGACATCTTTTCCTAAAATAGTACAAACCTCCCTCGGTGTAACGTGAGTGCACGGGTGGTGCTGCTTTTTGCCAATGTAGCCATTACTTTGGATTCCTCTGGGTCTTTTCATTTTCCCTCTAAAGGTCGCCACTCCTCTGTTTCGGCCCAATTATTCCATCAATTATTGCTTCTCTCAAATTGTCGTTCATAGAAGAATTCCCAAAGAAGCATCGAGTATTCTTGTAAATAATGCACCGTATATTGAGTCCGGCTTTCAATATCGGACACGGCACTGTTACGGCACTGTTTCGCTGTCTGATAATCGAGTCGGGGGGTAACGTAAGACGCCTGTTAAGGATTGGTTTTGGTTTCCTTGCAATTGCAGAGGAAAACGTAGCAACGGATATAGCCATTATTGTGAAAAGTCATTCAATAATACACACATGAATTGTAGTCATTGTGTAAGCGATACAGCTCGTACACATCCATAAACCAGGGAGAGTGACATCCACAATGCTGTTCCCACTCCGCCTACAGCCACATCACATTGGGAAAATCAAAAATATACGTTATATGTATACATATTATGGCTATAGATTTCAGTATGAAAACTTTGCTGCCATTCATCTATACCATTCATGATTGTACCATCATCAATTCACAGCAAAGTCTGAAATGGTGACTCTGATTAGAATCAGCCTATAAAAATACGCAATATCTTTGCCGTCGAAATGCCTGTCCTAATAATCCTATACTGTGCGATATTGTATGATTCTCGCATAAATCACGTTTTTAAGAAGTCCACATCATGCGTTACCCTATTATCCATACACGTAAAAAAATCCCCTCCGTTGCTATAAAGAACCAGACTTTCTTAAAGTGGCGAGGTCGCTCTATTTTTGTAATTTGGCAGTAAAAACAAAACTGCTTGCCGTGAAATCCAGCAGATTCCTGCAGGATCTCCGAAACCAGTCCACGCTTGCTTGGGATTAGAGAAACAGCCACGCTGTCCAAATGATGTTATCTTAGGGTCTAAGCAGGCGTTACGGCGCTTAGATGTAATATTTGCTGAACATATTGTCTTGGGAAGGCAATTCACCCTAGGGATCTAATGAATCAAGCCAAGCAGACCGCAGTAGTGCCCGATCTTTAATTCCATAGTCCCATTGGAAAGCTCGTTCGTATAATTATTCTGAGAGCGCATCACGTTCGTACGTTTTTTTCTTCTTCCCAAGAGCAAATTAAGCAATCTCGAGATAGGTGGACGGTCTTGCATGTGCACTAGCTGCTATAAACTATGGTACAATCTTCCTTTTTTATTGGTGGTCGGTTGTGATATTATAAAATTATAAAGGTCAAGATACTGCGTCCAGTCCGAGTGTGAAAGGTGAATGTGCTAGCAGTTTCGCTACTCGAACAAAAGCCAGGCCTTAGGACCATTAATCATTTTGGCTTATATTTGACTGCAGTCGTTTGTGTGTAGTTGTAAAGTGAGGGACTCCTCTTGCAGACATTGTTTCAACGATGCTGGGTGCATCGTCGAGGCTACATGTTTTATTAAATCATTTCTCATCCCCTTGCTATAATGCCTCGCAGCTTCGTCGTGGTGTGCAGGTTTCTTTATCCCGGGGATGAGATTGCTATTCCCACCTTCTTAGAATCACACCTTCTTCTTGGATTGTAAAGCTTTTCATGGGTAGAGCTTTTTTTATACAGTCGCGAGACAAAGCCGTGTTTGTGAATTCAAAAGTAAAACCACTGACGACTACCCGCTCGACATGCCTACAGCTGACCAATATAGTTTAAATCTTTACCTTCGAGTCAACTGCACGAACATCTATGCAAATGCACTCTATATACAGGGCAGATTAGCTGTATAATTTAATCCCTTCTTTGAGGCATACCGGTTTGCCGACGTGATGAACATGGTAAGCGCCGCAATCGAATAAGATCAGTCGGATTATCTATGGATTATACGATTGACTAGTATAAGAACCGTCGGCTTTCCTGAAATGTCTGGGGCCGGCCGAATTAGGAGACCAATAATAATATTCCCAACAACAAGTTAATTCTGAATCAAATTGAGATCGTTAATGGAATTTTTTTGGCTGACTGTATATAGGTTCCTATACCATTAGAAATCCCCGACGACCAATTGACCTATTGTGAGAGAACTGCCAAATGGATTCCTAACCAATTTTCGGTCGAGTCAAAGCATAGATTCAGGAAATAAAATACAGGGCTACAATTTTATTGAGAATTTGCTACATGTCTTTTACCACCGATTTCCCATTTCTGATGTGAATGACAAAATAATACGAGAATTGAAGTCTGTACCGTATTTAAACCACAAATCACACGGAATATTGACCACAATCTCCATCCAGCGCAATAATACTCAGCTATCCCGGCTTTGTGTGTAACGTGTAACCAAATTCTCCGCACGCTTTAACCCACCTTTTCTTCGATCTTTTTCTCATCCAAAACTAGCTTCAATTTACAATGTCAACTGTGTCAACAGAAGCCTCGCGATATTGTGGTTAGGTGTTTTTTCCTTCTTATTTCTTCGCGCAGGATATAGGCCCTGTATAAGGTTCTGTCTTCGATAGTATCCACCGTATTTTGTCTCATGTTCTCGTGTCCCTGATAACTAGGGAATCCAGAGTTAACATGTCATCAAGCTTAAGGAGGGGAAGCCGTACAGATGAACTAACACATCTGTATCGAGCAATCAACGCGGAGATTAAGGAGTGACAGTGGTGGGGGGGGGGGGGGGGGTTATACTGCACTTCTCTACATCTGAGCCCTACCCGAACGGAGTAACTGCGTTATTTCTTTTATAGAGAATCGATCGATGTGTTTTCTTTTCGGTCCTTCATTTATATATAGGTTTGTCGGCCATCCTCGGGCTAAGTTGCTGAAATGTGTTCTCCTATTATTCACGAGCGAATGTCATCCTTCCCTTATTTAAGAATGATCCATTAGGTCCCAACCCCCTAATCCAACTGACTGCATGCTTCACATTGCAGTCGTAAAGGTTAACTCTATATTGTTATTCTGGGAAGTTAGCATATTGCCTGTAGAACAGAGCGTTTATAAACAGTTTACGTTATATTTTAAATGACAAACAAACACGGATTTGTGTGGCAAGCGTACAGATATGAACGGAAATCCACAGATAGTGAGGGCAAACCGAGGTAAGGTAGGGACGGAAAATCCAATCCGTTCGAACCCCGCAAGGCAAGACACAGTACCACCGGGCCTTAGCTGACTAAAAGGTGAAGAAACTACTGGAGTCTGAACATCATCGGTATAGACTTTCAGTAATATGGCAAATTGTTACCAGCGCATCCCCTAATAAATGCTGATGTCCGATGCTGGAGAAACAAAGTTGCTACGTCAGTGCAGTACCATCGATAAGACCTAATTGTGCATTACTGCTGCGAGGTATAACACCGGACACCAATTACGCTGTTCACTGTTCAATGAATCTGTCTACACAACAATAAAACGTGCCTTTTGACGATAGTTACCACGCTGCTGGGATGTACATGTACATGCCGTGTAGTAGAAGTACTATAGTCAAACACTAAACAACTACCCGGGTGACAGCCATCCCTAAACGAGGAGCTGAAAGCATAGCAGAAAGTGCCAGCGGTCGTCGATCGTCGACCAGGTGAAATTGTCCCGCGGGGTCACACGTAACAAATCGTTACCATGGAAACAGCACAATGTCTCATTAGTTTGTCGTGTTTCTTCAGGCTGGTAATCTGTACTTTGTATCCACGAACTGTTTTATATAATATAAAATTAAAGAACAAATTGTTGCTTTTTGCTGTCAAAACACAGCGTCAGTTAGTTTACTGTTGTGATGTGACGTAACGTTGCTGATGATTCCCGTAACAACACTCCCTCTGGATGGGAAACAGCCATGTCAGCAGATTGACCGGCCCCTGCCTGGTCCTAAACATTGAAACAATAACATGATGTTTGCCGTGATGTACTGTGCTGATACTACGATAGTAAATGTTGTTTATGTACATCCATACAACCCAACCGATCTGTCTGTACGTGTTCTCCGAGTTGCTACACTTACACGCTTCAGTAGGCATTACTGCGAGCGGGTGTCAAAGTTTAGCCCTCTAAACCTGTATTGATTAATGATGTCTCTATCCGAGTTGATGGCAACAAGGCCTTGTTACCAGGGAAAAGCGATTAGCGCGGTCTCTGCAGGAAAAGTCCAAACTTATAAGAGAAAGAAAACGAAGTGTCCAGGTTCTAATAAAATAAGCAAAACATTAATCAAGCGAGAGCCACAATGTTTTGGCGTATAGGGACTACCACCTATTAAAGCAGGTATATATGTGGCAGTTAATTGATTTGCGTATGAAGGGAAAGTGACTGCCCTAAATATCAACGCCGGAAACGTTGCTTTTACTTTAATCCAAAGGTCACGTGGATATTTTTTTTAAATCTTGATTGATCAGAATTGTTATGCATTTAAGTCGGCCTAAAAGGTAATATGGCTCTATATTATTAAAAAACAAAACAAATTGCCGAGTGAAAAGGTGGCGTCGTAGAATCTTTGCGGAAGAACTGATGCCATGTAGGCCTGGGTCTAAAAACTGACCTGTCTCCCATAGTTTATTCTTATTAATTGCTTTCATTTTCGGGGTGGTTCCCTGTTTCCGAGTACAACTCAACAATGTGACTGCGCCACAGACCCAAATTTGCCCCTTTCAAATGCGAGACGAACAGGTTTCGTTATAGCCCCTTGCCGTACCTCACAAATTTGTTGAATACTTAAAAAAAAAATTGTTTTTAGATATACCTCATGTCTTTCTCTGGCATTTCATATTGTTTTCTCCTTTATTGTAATGTTTTGGAACAATTATGTCGCAATTCAGCGGCTTGCTGCTATGACATTTTTAATAAATAAACCATAAACCATAAACCATAAACCCAGGTTTTATACTGTAGAAAGCCATGCGAAAATCGGGCAACAAGTCAGTTGCCACGGAATTGAAGGACTGCTATTTGTTTTCTACTAAATTAGCATTCGTAAAGGCCCTATAATGCAGTTTAAACAGAGGGGATACTATCCTTCCCCCAAACAAAACAATAACAATTCGAAGTCGAACACAGTTTTTTCACATTTATATGAATATAATCAGTAAAGGAATCGTAGGCATATTTATGTAAAGTCTGTTACGTAAACAACAAATTAGGCCAACCATCGATATCATTTATCTCGTTTAAATTCATTTTATAAAACATGAACAAACACATGAAAACAGTGCCAAAGTAACAATGTTATCTTATTTTCCTATTACGTGCATTTAAATATCGAATCAGTGATTGACATCTTATTAAGTTGGTTTAATCTAAAGATTGGTGGGTTATGTGGGATATACGTCTTATCGCATTCTTCTTTTCTGTTATCCTTTCCAAATCTGCAGTTGTGGTCATGTGTGCTTCAGGTGACGCGATCCGTAAGATAATGCTTGCAGCCCACGAGCTGGGAATGACTAACGGAGAATACGCCTTCTTCAACATCTTCCTCTTCGACAGTAACTACTTCGGGGACGTGAGCTGGAAACGCGGCGACGGCAGGGACGAGGAGGCCAAAACGGCCTACCGGGCTCTCATGACCTTCACCCTCCGTAAACCGGAAACCCCGGAGTTTGCAGACTTTGCAGAGAAGGTCAAGGAGAAGGCTCTTGCTCAGTACAACTTCAGCTTTGACGCCCTGGGGGAAGAGGTAATTATGTAGTTGTCGCATGGTTTTTCATCAGTTTATTTTACGCAAGCTGGTTGAGGCTGGGTCTACAGTACATGCTGTTTATTATTGTCTAAATCCCTAACTGATATTATAAGAGTTTAAGATCAGTTGATAGGATATCGGTAACGGGCAACTGCATGGATCCAAGACCATAAAGGATATTGATATAATGGACCGAATCAAAATCGTTGGTCTTATTCTCTTATATGTTTCTGAAATCTATCAAATAATCCAAAACGGTTTTTGGTTTCCTGCTATCAGCTGTCCCCGCAGCTGCTGTTTTTTTGTCCTTTCTCCACGGTTGTGAATTGCATGGAATGTTCTGATTGGCTTTCCTCGCATTGGGCCAGAATTTCGCCGGTATCCGTTCTATCAACGTAGTTATGTGGTTGGGTGGTTGTGGAGTGATCGAGAGAACGCTGTTGGCAAGGATGCTAAATGTATAAGCATTTGTGTCAGTTATAGAAATGTTTGCAAGATTAGGAGCAGTTTGAAGCGCTCCATATTTGGTTTTTTTTTCTGGGTTTACATGGATTGTGAAACAAAAAGTTAAGTTGATATATTGAGCTATGATTTCCCATATCAGAAGTGCGCGTATATTATAATTTTTAACTAGTTTCCACACTGGCTTGCTATATTAAACGAGTATCGTGTTGTAGAGCGTGTCATGTTTATTTTGACAAGATTGAAATATCGTAAATCGCATGTTGTTAATTAATGTCTCATTATTTTGCTAGCGTATAATCCCTTGCACTTAAAACACAACTTACCATCTGATGACGTATCGCGTGTTCTACTTGCGTTGCAACAACCTAAACCATATACAACGGCACTAACACGGACGAGATCCAACATGACATCACGCCAAGTGGACATGTTTTATGAGTTAGGCCGATAATAACTAGTCCAGATTAAAAAAAGGCGAGCTCCTTAATGAGCTGTCGGCCTAATGATGAAATTCATAACTCAAAAGCAGCGAGCGTCGCCAGCAATGGTCGCCGCGAATCTGCCCGTTCAACCACGTAGAACTGAATTTACTTTTGAGAAGCGCACTGCGCAACAAACTCGCAATAAGTTAAAACTGCGATGAACAAATCGGCTCTTCTTTGCCGTCTTCGTTTTGCTATTTATAGAAATGTAATTACTTCCTTCAAATGTCAAGAAGCACTATCCTTTTACAAGGTCTTTAACACGTGTGCACGGTGGTTGTGTGGTCGTTAGCGTAATTGTAATTCAATTCAATGTTAGTGTAACTGTTTTTGTAATTTAAGTTCTTGTAACTTAAATCACTTTATTGCCGTCTCGGATTTCCGTGACGGGGAACCGTAGAGCACGGCGGTGCTTTCTCAGCAAGGTATAACCTTCCCCACTAAGCTAGAGAGCCCGGGCTCGGATCCCCGGTCGGAGTCTCTGGGACGATCCTGCTGATGAAGTGTTCGGTCATTACATGACCGGGCGTGTTTTCCAGAGTGTCTTCTTGGTTTCCCCCGCTTTCGATTTTTTTTTATTATAAAACAATGGGTCGTAATGGTGTCTTGGTTGGTGTGTTTGCTTTGTGTATATTTGCGTTTTTATATAATGTACCTTTTGATTTCAGACCGATTGTAATATTGATTTGACAATTGGGTATAGGTTTGGCATTGTTAGTGGCGTTAAAATGATGATCCACGGGTAGTTGCCGAGTGCTGTCTTGTCATTATGACTGATTTATTGGCTGCCAGTAATAAATCATGTTCGATAAGAAAGTACCCTGCAACGATCCGTGGATGGATGGATCTATTCACGCCATCGGAAAGTTCGCCTTTATGTTCCCCACATAAAATATTGGATGAAATAAATGAACGTGAACGTTCGTGTTGCATGTATACACGTGAATGCTATACACCAATGGTTGGTGTCATGTTGGTGTAACACGAACGTTGGTGTAACCTGAACTACGGTGTGACGTAAACTTTGATGTATTGATTTGGTTCAAAGTTACCCAGCGCCGAATCAACAATTGCACGTCAGACAGGGCTGGAATTACAGGGGCGAGGTCTGACCCCTTAATTAAGTAAGACTTTGACTCCCCTCTCCCCTCCCCTCCCCCTCCCCTCTCTTCCCCCTCCCCTCTCTTCCCCCTCCCCCTTCCCCTCCCCCTCCCCCTCCCCCTTCCCCT
>JAVCKS010000012.1:197662-229136 GCA_032273685.1 Pteraster tesselatus | reverse complement strand
CACGTCCCTTTTCTAAAAAGATCCTGGTACCCAGAAGTCACTTCACAATGATTCTAATTACAAGGTTACCACACAAGTCCCCAAAACAGGAGTGGCGGGGTATTAAGTAAGCCGTAATATCAAAGGAAATTATGTCATTGTTTGTATACATTGGAAAGTGCCACTCTGTACTGGAGGGAAAGTACCGGTATTCGCAATGCTGTGTAGATCCCATGCTTCGTTACAGTACACGTGCTAAAGCTTAAATGCTAAATAATGCTTAATAAGGTCCCACTTAACACTGTTCTCTTGAAGACGAACAGGTCACAATGGATAAAACATTTGAGTAACATCTCAAATGCTGCTTTTATTCAGAAGCAACATTTTCACGGTGCCATCATAAGTTCGTTCTTATAATACATGTAGACCCCCACCTCGAGTCTAACTTTCCTACCGATAATATTGTGCGAGAATACTTCATTTACATGATACACTTTCACACTAGCTAACTGTGCTCTTGCAATGTGTTCTAATTCAGTGCTTGCAATGTAAACAGTCCTACAATGTACATGTAGGAAGTTTACATACATTAAAAAATCAATAAATAACACAGACACGAAAACAAGTACTTGAACGCCACGCAACCTCATTGTTACAAGGTGAACAATGCCATGTATGAGGTTCTAATGATGTACACATGTAGATGGCTGTACTAATGTTATCACATGATGCACAGATTGTCAAACAGACCAATCAGAGAAGACCATCATACACATGACTTGACAATAGTGCATGTGTTGTAAAAATTATTACATTAATAATTAATGTACAGATTTGAAGTAGCCGTATGTATCTGCGATACATTTTTTTATTTTCTAAGGCCATGAAAACTGATGGAAAGCTAAGGGGTACATGTACGATTGTATTTGTGATGCTTATAAAGGCACATTTTTACGATGATCGCAAATGAACTTCTGCAGGATATATTTTCGATGACAATTTTTCTCTAAAGTTGAAAATCATATTTTGTTTTTACAATAAAGTTTTTATATTTCTTCAAGAGAAAAGCCTTCAAACCTATGTATTATTTTCAGGAAATTAATTTCTAAAATTAAAAGGAAGAAAAAGTTTACTCGCTGCGGAATTGAACCTGGGATATTTAACTCATAGCAGGCTGTTTTAACCACTGCACCACTGCACCATTCTTAAAATAATGAAAAAATCGATACCGGTACTAGTCCCTAACCTTAATCCTCTCCTACCCCCTTAGTGTGGTACCCTTGGCTTGTAATTAGAATCATTGTGAAGTGACGTCTGGGTACCAGGATCTTTCAAGAAAAGGGCATGGTGGCGGGTATTCTATAGTTACTCCGTAAGCCAAGCCTAAATTACTATACATCATGTATGGACTTGAAATGAGGTACACTGGCTGCCATTACCCGTAACCGGCGGTCACAAATTATCAATGTCCTAAATTTTTGACCAGTGACGTCAATGTGCGCGCCTAGGTCGTGCGCGCATCTATTTTAGGAATTAGCCTATATTTATTAGTGCACCACACGTCATCGCGTTTCAGCCAATTAGGATAGAGAACCAGCAAGAGGTGTGTTATAATAATAAACTATGCTATGGCCTAGCCTCCTCCTATTACCTGAGGCTTCGTACACTCACTGACGTTAGTGTAATATTAATTATTATCAATCGGTGTCGCCCCTGAACTGTTTTAGTACAAATTCTGTTAATTAATAATTTAAACATAATTAACAACAAACACTTAGGCCTAATCAACATCCACAAAAGCATAATCAATACAATAATCACCTTGAAGACGGACCACGTTAGAATATAGCGTAGCAACGTCCACGTTATCGCTAGGACCACAACCAAATATAGATCGCTCCATTTGGCTTCACAGTATGTGCGTACCTCCCCCAAAAACCCGTCAGGATGAATGGGTTCCGTGCGGTAATACTCCGGCAAGTCTGTCAGGAACATCTTCAACAACCCATAATAGTCCGGGTAAAATATAAAATCGGAAAACGGCATGTTTATTTTCGTAATTGATAAATGTTTTGAATTGGTTTACAATCCGACGAAGCACACGGTTTACAAATCACCAGACAGTATCCAGTATTCCAGTATTACACACAGTACACATGGGGAGCGCAACTGCGAGGCGTGACCCCGGCCGCTATAATAGTAGGAAGCGTTGCCTGACTGAAAAAAATAGTATTCGGTTACGTCGATAGTTCAGTATCGATACCACTTTGGGTTGCGTATTTCGTGAAGGCTTTCGCCGATATATCGGTGCGCATTTTTGTTATGCTAGGTTGGCTAAACTACCAAGCTTATTAAAGCGACTTGTGTCTGAGGAAGTTATCTTTTAATAGTTTACATACTAAAGAGGGCTGTAGACGTAGACTGGGGCATATTTAAAAACACGGTATTCAGCGCTGAGCACACAGCTCTAAACAGCGCCCTCACACCGTAATTCGGCGAGCAACCACTTTGCCGCGATTGACTGTAAGATTGTTAGATAATTACAGTGTATTTAAAAGGAAAATTAGCTAATTGCACTCTTCTTTTGATTGGTAGTTCAGAATTTGACGTTTGAATCCCGGAATAGTACCTTTTCCCAACGATTTAAACTGTTGAGAATCTATTGAGGTTCCTACCATACACCCGCCCCTCTCCTCTATATCATTATGATGGCACAACCCCCTCTCATCTCCCCCGCTCACCACCTCTCCTAACCCTAACCCTCCCCTATCTTACCCCTAATCATACTCCTCCCATCCCCTCCGTTCACGGTGATGCTTTGGACAACAATGGACTTCGGCCCTACGGCGCTGATTGGTCGGAATGATAATTTATTCTGGAAAGTTCGTAGGAGTACAAACTTGGCCTTGCGGCGTGCTGTAAGTCGGAATGACCATGGGCATTGAGTTGGCTCGAGAAAATATTCACCTAGAGTTACAACAATGGAGATAGAAAAAGGCCGATAATTTCATACGGTTTATAAAAAATATAAAATACTTTTAAAGGGTCTACCGATTTTATTGAAGTTTTCTAAATCGTAAACCGTTTTGATGTTGTTTTTCAAGCGACTCGTACTCGACAACGCAAATTTTTTTAAAGCCAAATTCGATTCTTTACTACCGTATTCGTAATCGGTATTTCTGGTATTCGGCATGCGATGACTCACGAGCAACAGTCTATTCTATTGTTTACGTCACAACCTCGTACTACATACCCGGTACCCGTGGCTAGAGCATGCAGGGTATATATGAACTCCCCGGGAACAAGTGTGAGAGGAGTGGTCTGCTGATCGTACCGTACCGGCCGCCGTGGCGCAGTTTGTAAATGCAACTGTCACAAGTCATTCCACTTGTAAATCGTGTTTTATGTAGTGTACTTTCTAAAATGTATTGTAAGTGTATGTAGTGTATTATTCAGCAGTAATTTAGCAGTAATTTAATGATCATATCAACGAAACTAGTATACAGTAGTAATAAGTGAATGATTTCTATCACAAGAGGGCGTAGTCTGACTCTAACAGTTGTACAGCGGGCGGATGTAGGGATTGGGGGCGTACGTCCTCTCTTTTTTTCTCAGAAAGAAAAGAAAAAAAAGGAGAGAGAAGTAAAAGAGAAAGAGAGAGAATGTCTTAGCACGATTGCATTCCTTTGTCAAAGACCAGTATGCTGGGCGCGGCGTGCTCTAGGTTTGAAGTGGTATGAAAAAGTCATAACTCGACAAATACATTATTGGGGTTCGATCCTGTGAAAACCAAAAGGACAGATATGTTTTGGGGGCCTGCGCTTCTACGGTAACGGATAGTATAACCTTATTATGTCAATCGCAGTTTCTAGGTCGTACGAACAGTAAAAGGCACACAGACTTTGTACCCGTGGCCATTTCCCCCGATGACCCCCGGGCAGTGCGGAATGTTCACACTAGTCTGTCTAGATTTCTTTATGGTTATCATTTCGATTCATGATAACATTATATTAATGTTATTTATACGTTATATAACGCAATATGATGTTAAATTGAAGGAAGGCTGTTGTAGAGAGTCTAGCTTTTTCTATAGACACTTCAACGACAGTCTTTGTATATTATAATAATCCTCTTTGGTTATACAGCCCCAAAACCGAACAGACAAACTTACAATTTCATTTACAATATTGGCACCGACGTTCACACTGCTGTGTCTACATTACAATTCTGGCCCCCTCCGTTCATCAGTTGAAAAACCACAGGATGTAACTCAAGACCCAGCTTTTTAAACAAACAGGCTCTAGCATTTGTTTCTTGAAGTTCAAGCAGGGTTCAAGCATGTCAGCCCAAAGAAATTGGTGCAGGAATCCCGTAGGATTTCGACCACGTGTTCTTTCGGAAGAGCATTAGGCCTATGTGCATTTTTTCTGACCTGGGGGTGCTTCATTGACTTACGATGATTTAAGATGTTTTCAGAGAATTTTATTGTAGACCTTAACTGATAAGGCCAATGTTCTAATGTCAATTTTAAAAGTTTTAATCGCAAGCCTGTTAATGGTGCTCCTCCTGTCGGTAGGACGCCATCTTTGTTTAACCATAGTAAATTAATGAATCGCTTGCCACCTTATGAAAAGGTACTCGCTATCAGCTCTAGGCCCTGTCTACCATCTTCAACGCAGGATGTCGAAAATGAGCCGCACCGAATCCGAGTAAGAAAAGGGTAAACAGATCTAACAACGATGTTTGTTTAGCTTGATAGCTGAGGTATCCAAACAGTTTTCCTCCTATCACAAGATGTGAATATCAGTACAAGTAACATGTCGTTTCATTTACACACCTCATATATCAGGCTAAACACAAATATTGGTTAGGTCCGTTCAACGTTTTGATATATCAAGGCTTGGCTCGCGGACTAAAAGTGAAAACACCTATATACACGCAAATGAAAAACTGTCATGATTTAACTGTAAATTGTGAAATAACTATTGAAAGTCAGTACACGTATAATCAAAAGTGTGTGGAACTATTCCCGCACGTTTTGCCCCGGCTATACATGCACTACACGTGTTAATGTTTTGCATGTCTGTTTCTGGCCAGTGAATTTTACACGAGTCTCCGTTATTCCTAACATTGGTACGTTGCATGTGTGTATGTGCAAACAATTACAAAAGAAAGTTGGTTTCCTAAATGGCTTTATAGATCAAGTCTAGTTACGTTTGTCAATGTTTGACCGCCGACTATACGCGGTTGAAAGCCAAATCCGGCGACTTCATGGACGCGGGGGGGGGGTGCTAACTCCATCGCTCGACCATTGATTAAGCAAGTGTGTAAAAAGTCTAATGCAATTTATTTTCTACGTAGGCCCGCTATAAACTTATATAAATTATCCATTAACCAAAATTAACTTGAAACAAAAAACGTATCGTTTACCTTATACATGTTTTTGAAATGCATGTTCATTTAGATTTTGTTTTATAAATAAATACAATCATCATTCAAAGCTATTACTACTAAAGACAAACCAAAAAAGGCAAATTTATTTTTTCCTTACGAATGACTTCTTAAATTTAAACAAGTAGACATAAGTATATACAAATCTCCTTTGAATCAAATACACGAAATATATATTTTAGGTATAATATTTTTTTATATCTACTTATACACCATTTAATCTGTAAGCTAACCCATGTTTTCCCCCAGGTACACTTTTTTTTCGATATCAAAATATCTCGAAGGCATCTTACTATAATAAATAACTACTTTTACATTCACCCATGGCAATTGAAACGCTTAAAGATTTCCAAAACCAATGACAATATTCCTATATATTATCACACTTATGAGGGGAAAATAATTTGCACAAATCTTACAAAACAATCCTTGCACCGAACAAATTGAATAAAATTTCTTTGGCTGAAAGGAAACGCAAGTCTATTATTATCAAGTGATACGCTTACCACATCTTCGGGCAAATCGTAAATGTAACTATAACGTACGCGTATAACGTAACACTAATCCAGAAAAGCCCCAAAATAAATCAAGTCCTTTCTAAGAATTATTTTAAAAAAAAGACGGAGTACTAAAAAAAGGAAAGATTCGATTAATTTTAAACTGATAATCAAATGTTACAATTAATGCAAGGAATATCATTTTGTAACAGTATACACATTTTTTATGAACTAAATATTTAAAACAAAAAGGTTTCAACTGTTTTGACAACCCAAACTGTTAACGGAGCAATGTACATCTTTTCCGAATGTACCATTTTGAGTTTTGAACAATGACTGAGATGTGAAGGGAAACAAATAATCCTTCAGCAACTACTTTTACAAATAGATTGGTTCCAATTAGCTGTTACAATATACAATTAATTTAAATTAAATATAGACTACATACAACACAGTTAAATAATATTGCAACTCGGGCAAAATCCTTAAAGTGGAATAGCTTGACCAAGGCATTTGCTTTCATTTAAACGTCAAAGGACGATATCTGGAAGGAAATTTCACCATTCCTTATAAGCAGGGCTCTTTGGAATTGACAGCCAGTATCCAAGATTTATGGGAAAATATAACAAATCTACGAAAACACAGAATTGACTAAAAGGCTAATTTTACCGAACAAAGGGCAACAAAGCCTACTTACTAAATAGAAAACAAGTGGGAAAACCACTGTGATAGCCACACAAAATGGCGGTAAATGGATTCGTTTTCCTGTGGCACATTTTTCCACGCACTAATAAATAAAGCTTCAAATCTGCACCCATAAGTAATACAACACTAATTTGCAACGAATATATGGGCAAATCTGCGCCCCAAATTGGGGTGCAGACCAACATGGCCGCTGTGCGTATTGTATTTCACTTTGCTTTGTAACCCGAGGTTAAAAAACAAATCCCATCAGTTTTTAATCACAGGTCAATCAAAATCTTCCAGGCCGACTTTGGAACCCAAATATGATAACACCCGGTTGGTTGATTGAGATGGAAACGACCAAAGCCACACTCCGTCAAAATTGCCGTCAATGTACATTCATTATACTGTATAGTTACATTCATCGGTTTTTGGTATAGCTGTGCTCGTACAACTACAATTGACACAGATTCAACAAACGAATACAGATGCCAATACAGAGCTATGAATAGTGTGTGGAATATAACTTACTAATGATATAGCCATTTGGCGGCAAATAAGGAGACAAACATTGATCAGCGTTTGTTTCGCGGTAGCACACAAAATACTTCTACATGCATAAACATCCTTACAACTAATAATAAATAACAAATATAAAGTCAACATGAAGGGGTTTACGAAAGCTCGTTTATATATAATGAATACACTTGTGCATTCGTTGCTTACAGATTCATCAAGTTGCCAATTGTTGAACCCGCAATACAATTAGTTGAAACAGGAACACTAACCACCGTTTTGTTTTAAATCTCGATAGAAAAAAATATTCACACACACTCCGTTTTATTTATCTTACAATTCAGCCTTATGATTTGGGGGTTCTACAACAAGATCAATGTCTTGAACATTTTTTAATTTTATTTACCGAAGTGATCCAAAAGGTTTCACTGACGTTTCGATCTTCTCAAAAAGAGTTTTCTCCAAGCTGAAGGAATTCCTACACAAGAAAATAAATCTCTCCCAGGTCTGAAATTATTCATCTGCATCTCTTACACATCAACGTCGTATACAAAATCGAATTGAGGCCAATTAAAGTATAAGCAAACGTTGCATAACTTAAAGGATTCGAATGCGAAAACAAACTGCTACGGGGAAATGTAAATACGTTTGTTTCATTACTTGGTAAGAAATACACCACAAATCCCCAAAAGGAAGTTTAATTAGAATTACAAAAGCAGTTAAACCAATGGAGGGAACGCCGGACCAGGTATAATGCAGGACTTGTTTTGTTTATGCAATGTTATTCTTTCTCTACACATTTTTGTTTGCTAACATTTAAATAAGGCCAATTCCGTATACTACAATAGTTCACCGTAACAACAACATGGAACAAACACTTTCGTTGCACTCTTTTGTAAACAGCAACTATACATGCCTACATTACTTCTTGTTATAATATATAAATGTTGGTTTCTTCACACACGTCAGTACCATACAAAGAATACCCTGAATCGGTTTTTATACTGAACAAAAATATAAACTCACAATGACACATTTTGAAAATGTTGCTTGCCTTATAGTTCAGAATATGTTTTCGAATAGTAGGCGAACAGTCAAAACTGGATATAGGAATCTGCTGATTGACAGTCAAAGGAATGACGTTGGGGTCAGAGTCGGATTTTCACTGGTCAGTATGTGGTGTTCGCTGACGCGAATAGGGGGGGGGGGGGCGGTTCCAATGCCCCAATTTGACTGTTACAATTCACAAACATATTAAACAATGGATGTATTCTGAAAAATGTGAGTGAATTATGTCAACTACACGTACTATAAGGGAAATAACATTTTCAAAATGCGTCATTGTGTTTTTGTTCAGTATAGATTTTATTTATCTGAGCAGGAAAATAAGCGAACATGGCGACACATCCTACTCAATAAATTTTATTTTCCGTCGTTCGCTGCAAAAATCCTAAATTTATCATGAGTTCTGTAAGGCATTTCAAATTCAAACATATTACTCACTTTATTTGTCTACTATTAGTTACCATACTGTGCTGCCGAAGATTTTGGGACATGGATCACGCCCTCCCGAAACTGCATGTAAGAGGGCGTTGTCCATGTTTGAGAACAGTTTTAAAATAACAGCAGTCTGAAACGGCAGAAGGCCTCCACGTTGTTAAACAGCATCTTGCAGAGAAACTCGGCAAAAATATCTGCGACACAAAAACATCTTCGAGTTCATACCACTTTTACCGTGATAAAGCACTCTTCTGAAAGACACTAATTCACAGGTTTTTAAATACTACCTTTCCCCTAACCTGAGATGAAGCTATTTTTCTCATAAGGTTTAACAAATTAAGCAAATTGAACAAGACCTTTTTACCATCGTCCAATTAGGACAAACAAAGTAAACATCTCAAATAATTTCTACAAAAAGACTAAATATTCGTTACAAACCAAATAACATTTTCTTCATTTCCCTAACACGATCATACTTTAATCAGTTAGTTTCATAAGTTATAAAAGGCTTTTAATTACAACTGGAATTTATATTGTACATTTGTGTGGGGATTTCCAAAACAACAACAATCTACAGGCAAATATACTGGGGTGGAAACAGGTAAAAGTAACCAAAACGTGATACAGTGTAAGGATCCTAAAAAAGTATAAGGCTTCGCGAAATATTTCGTTAGTGACAACTTTCCCGTAGGGTAACCCACAGACTAACATTTGTATTAAATGTGTAGTCCATATTGCACTAAATATTTCAAATGCCTGTAACACCTAAATAATGTCAAAAAACCAAACCATGTATAATTGCATAGTAATTGTACGTAGAACTACTTGAAATGTTTCTGGATGAACTTGTGTACCATTTACTTGGCTGGTACCCTGCATATGTTAACTAATTGATGCTATGTTGGGGGGGAAAGACAGAATGCAATGTGCAGTTGCCGTGCAAACTGTGTACAAATATATAAATGTGTTTTGATTTCCTTTAGTTTGTGAACAATTTGAGTATAGAAGTCAAAGAAAATATACAATGCATGAAATGATTATGCCTATAGTAATTATCTCTAGAATGAAAATGTTTGTTTCAGAACTCAGAGACTGTTTTAGTTAAGTCACACCGTTAATGCACTGTAAAGCCACGGCAACAGCATTTCCAAAATTATATTTAAAAAAATAGATCATTGTTGTTCAGAAAGTATAACCCCGAAATGTAAATAAATAAATAAATAATTTAAAAACTAATTCACAATTTCATGTCACATTCAAAGTTAATTGTACACATCCAAAATATTCAAATATTAAATTTGCTTAAACAATTTTTTTTTCGATGATGATAATAGCAGGTTGTCAGTTAGCCTCTCTCTGCCACACAACTACCCTCTCTTCCTCTCTCTGAAGCAGTTTACAGGCCAATCTTCGCAAGGATTGCCTCATCGTGTTGCTTACAGGACTGTCTGGGCTGGGAGTACTGGTGACAATCGCGGGATTATTTCAAGACGTTTTGGCTGTTGGTGCAAGGTGTATCAAACCAAAAGAGAAAAACATTAAAATATTTTTATTATTTAGGAAAACCAAGGGTGGGGGAGCGGGGCTGAAATGGGTGTTAGGGTCAAGTATAATTACTCTCAACTAGGTGATCAGATTGCATGAGTGGTAGGTCGTAAATGGGTTGGGAATGAACAGGGGATGGGGGTTCTTCGTTTATAACTTCGTTATTTTTCACTTTACTGATGAGCAGACAACAAAATGTGTGCCAACAAAACTCCTTTTTTTATACAACTATGGACTCACAAATGCTGGAAAGACCTAATGTTGACTTTGGTAATACCCAGTACAATAGACTTTCAGTAATCACTTAACTAGTGAATAAATCATTAGTGATTAGAAACCTCCAATATAACCCACAATTATTATGCATTAAGTGTTAGTCTTAAAAACAAATTAAGGTATGTCAATAATACTATATCCCATGTTAGGCTAAACACATTTTTTAAAGATGACACTCCAGGTTTACAAAATTACAAAATATTTGTTTGTAAGCCAAAACAATATTTAGTGTAGGCTTTTTATATGCAGTTGTTTAACAGTCTTCAATCGGAGAAACAATTAGGAAAACCCCAGTAGTCATATCTGACTTTGCATTGCTCCCAAACTCAGTGGTAAAAAAAAAAAAAAATCACCAACTGTAAGCTTCTGTGGACTACAAGCTTGGTTTCTCGGCTGTGAATTTTGGCCAGTCATTTCTTGTCCTCGGCATTATTGATATATTTCCAGCGCATTGCAACATCGGTATAAATAAAATAGCGACTGGGTTTCTAATGAGCCAGACCCAGGTGATGCTTATGAGATGATGTAATGGTTGGATTAGTAGACTCCACAGGTTTACAAAATCATTTCAGATACCAGAATTTCTATCTTATTTAAACCTGGAAAATAACAGATGATGTGCGTTCCCGGGTGGCATGTTTTGTTATTGAAATGTAACACAATGTGCAGACTCATGTCTATAGCAGGTAGCAAAGGCATGAGTGTATTTATGGCTTTACATGCAGTGATTCCCACCAAATGATACCTAAATTATCAAAACTTTAAGCCAGAAAAAAGCAAGCCGCTCAGAGATGATTCGATGTTATTGTATAAAAACGACTTGTGATCGGGCATTGAGGATAGCTACCGTACAGCTAATGAAATCGGTTGTTAGATACCTCAGTTCATTTGTATCTATAGCTAAAGCAGTTCATAGTCAAAGGAGTTAGGTCTGTTAGTCTCACAAGCAAACTAATGGTTTGTGAACACCGTGAAACACAACAGCCATTTGAAGGTGACATTCAAGTTTGTTTGTTTGTTTGTTGTTGTTTTTTTTTGGGGGGGTTGGGTGCGGGGAGGCAATCGGAAATGCACATGGCAGACCGGAGACTAACAAATTTTCCTTAGGCCTTACGCGTGCAAGAACAGGACAAGGTTAAGTGAGCTCAAAATACTGTCGAGCCTTTCCAATCACAAAATATCCATTTTGATTTAAGTACTTGAGATGCAAACAGAAGGTGCTTCAGACTATAGGTCCTCTTAAGAAGAAAATTGCATTAGCGCTGAGAGTACCGTCGTGAACAATTATTCTTTCAAGTATGATCCTAAACTAAACACCCACAAAGCACCGACATTAAAATCACCAGATAAATATGTTTCACCAGTAAAATAGATGCTTGAGTGAATGCATAACTTGACAGTTCTCTGGAAACAGAGAATTTCATAATGGTGCTTTTAAATTTGTTTAAAAAAATTGTGGCATGATTTGTTTCGACCAGCATTTCTGATCATTCGAGAAAACTATTCAGTGAAAAAAGTACTACCTAACGACTATCATAGATTAATTTACATAATATTTCCTGCTTTTATTACACAATTGTGAAACGGTTGTAGAATCTTGCCCAAATTGTTTTGGACTACGCTATAAAATCAATTGACCGTTACTACCTAAACATGTTTTTGTCCCTTCTTTAGTGTGCTTCGATTGAAGCTGGTTGATGCAGTTTTTAACTCCACCACAACGGTCTGCAGCATGGGCCGGTACATACCCACTAGTGAGTGGCACAGCCAAATTGTATCGTGAGAGGAAGAAAATAGGGGTTTGAATGGTGGGAGGGAAAACCCCATGACTGGAAAAAAACCAACCAAGTCAGCTAGAAACCGAAAACCCAGTTCAGATGTCAGCCCCCAGGATTCGAACCAGGGTCTAAGCTTCCAGTGATGAAGGCGAGAAAAAGTACCGCTGTGCCGCCCGACTCCCACCTCTGTCCCTAGAATGGGAGCTTTATCAAAAACCCAAACAAACGGTGCATTCTTGGAGCCCTTGTACCTCATCCTGCCATTGTTCTACTCATCAGTTTTCCCATCATTGTACAGTATTTTATGATCCATAGGCTAGTTTATCATTATAAAGTCCTTTGATGTCATTTTAGATTAGTGTTTCAAGAGCATTGTCTCTCAGGAATAAAATATATATATTGGCAATAATAGTTTTACTATTTTCATGTTTAAAACACACCGTCTGCAAATTTACTTGAAAGGTAAAATAAACATATTGGCATAACCCAACCGACCCTAGATATAACTAGAATTTTCTGTTTTTGGGGAGCAAATAGAAAAACAAAGTCAGTTAATCATTAATAAACTCTAAACAATGCTTTAAATACTTTCCGGCTGTTTCTTTCCCCTAGCTGTGTCGTAATTATAGACCAATAGAAGTTGACAAGCAATATTTTATGCTCATTTTGTAATGTGGATACAACCAGTTGAAACATCATTTAATTCTGTATCATTAATTTTCAAAATCCAGACCTATGCTCGCAAAATTGTGGCCCATTACATTTTTTTTGTTGGGGGGGGGGGCGCTCTATCCTGATATTAGAGTTAACAGTGAATGCAACTATGTGAGGAAAACTATAATAAGTGTGCAAAATATTCAGATAAACACAGAAGCAGAAATATATACCACGATATGAACAGCCATCCATTACTGCAATCTAGCCAGGAGGAATATAATTTTAGCCAGAAGAGTGTCCTTGGGTATTTTTTTGGCACCCAGTTGATCAAGTCGGGCACCCAGTTGATCAAGTCGGGCACCCGGTATTTGTTTATTGGTTGTACCACAAGTGAATAAATTGGATACCTCTCATTTTCAAACTCAGTTTAAAATCCTGGCTAAAACCACAAGAACCGATTAACCAAGAATATCAAAGGTGCTGAATTTTATTTAAAAAAAAAAATGGACAGTGATTGCAAAATAGAAGTTGGTGATGAAAAGAAAACTAAATAGACAGAAGGAAAAGTGTGGCTTCGAAAAAAATAATGATTTTTATGAAATCTTGTGTTTTGGGGGTGCGAGGAGGGGGGGGGGAGATTGGAAACGCTACAAGTGAAAGGTATAAAAGACAATAAGCCACATGCCTTTATTTCTGTTTGGTTTAGTACTGGAATATGGGGCTAGCGGCAGTACGGTTGAGGCTCGCTACTCCGATTTGATGGTGAATCGGTGACGGTGAGTAGATTAGCCCACTGGCGGACCACTCTATGGTTTTCTGGCAATTAATAAAGAAACGTTCCTAATTCGATTCCAAAAGGTGACTCAATTTGCAATGTCCGTTTAAAAATATTATATACATAATATTTTATAAGGATAGTTGCTTCCTGAATTACTTAGTATTTTAATATAAAATTGTTTAACACAATTATAGTGTGACCGACAAGCACAAAATCACAATATTTGGGGAAAAGGAAAAGTACAGATGATTTCAGCTTAGGGAACACCAATGCTTACTACTGACTTTTTTAGATTTTTTTAATTTGTTAAATCATGCTTTGAAAAATCTACAAATAATGAAATAATCGGTTTATTCAAAGCATGGATTTCTACTACAAGTTCCAGACTTTGAGGTACCACAATACATACACGCTAGGAAAGAAAATATACCTACCAGACTCTCTCCCCCCACCCTCCCTCCCTCGCAAACCCCTCCCCTCCCCCAAATCTCAAATAAGTCACTTTGGAATTACAATTCTCCACATTCAGATTGGAAGTTTGCGAGTTATATACAAAGTGATTTGATGGTACCAACATTTCACATGAAATAATAGTATATCTTTTCGGTGAGTTTATTCGTTTCAGTTTTTTGCAAATCCTGCAAAATACTGGAATAGATTTATTTCGTTACCACTACATCCATAGACTCTACCCCACCCCCTCCCCCTTCCCCCTATGCATTTCTGGGCCGTGTTAATCTTAGGTCATTATTATTATTTCAAATGTAGCTTATGGTAAAGTTACCGATAACCAGCCTACTCGATTTTATTTCACATCAATGGTTGACTTGAATGCGGGTACTTGTTCCTTATTCTACTACGTAGCGATAGACACTGAAATGCACGCTTTCATCTTGGCAAGTCGCATAATGGCTTAGTCTTCGGGCGAGATATTTCCTAGAGTCTCTTTCATCGTTTTCAACAGCCTCAATGTGTACACTGCAGCAAGTTCAGTGACAAAAACTAAATATCTTTGAATGAGAGCCTACATTTTGGACTCTTGCAGGGATACGTGTTTTATTGAAGTCAAAATCTAACTGGTCCAACTAAACTGTGCTGTCAGTTGAGAAAAGTAATCGGTTCAAAATGATACTGTCATGGCCGCTCTGTCATTCTATCTAGGGCGGGATTTAATGATGGATCGTTTGTGCAAAGGAGAACAAAACAAAAGTCTTACCAAGGTATTGGCATGAAACCTGGTTCCAAAGATTGAAACTAGACGTAATCTCTTCCGTATTCTACAAAGCAAACGATTTACGACATGCCTTTAGTCACCTCGGCATTATTGCTACAGTGTAGGAATAGAGGCTGTTGGTTTGATTGCAAGTGTGCACATTGGTCGTTCGTACAGCTTTATCACTGACCGTTGCTACTGATGGCATTTAAAATTACCGGAATACTTTCATAAACGTATACTAGATTGCAGATTTTAACTGTGGTGGGGCAATACCAATACATGGACTTTCACCGTGGTGCGGTAACTGACTGACAGACCTACGGCGCTGGTTTGGCCGTTTCCTCACCTCTCCCATATTTGCCTTGGCAAATTCCACTCTCAGACACCCACGATCATTGGACGGCAGCAGTACACCCTGAAGATGTGTCAAAGCTTGGGTAGCACAGGGAATATTCTACAGACAAGATGAATATAGAAATGGGTGCACTTTATTGTAGTAGCAACTAGCGCAGCTGTTGGCGTTGGGTTGTCACTGGGTAATGGTTCATTTAAGTTTTTCTTAAGTTTATTACTGCAGGCCTAAACATGACTCTAGCCACCTGGCCCGACAGTAGTAGCTACATGCCCCAGTGGCTACATACATCGGTCACGTACAGTGGCTTTATGTACAAGTCCTCACCTGAAATTCCACAAAACAGCAGGGTGATCCTCCCTTGTTGTGGACCCGTAGTCTAGTGAACCCTGGGAGGCTATGGAGCAAAATCACACAAGTCACAAAATGTATATAATCATATAACCCTAGTCTGAGAAAGATTTGGGTTTGGAACAAACAAACTTCTTGTCCAGGGCCTGAAAATCAGGCGAGGGAAGCCTTACTATACATGATTGAGCCTGAAATTAGCAGAACATTTCACAATGGAAAAAGTTCCAGAAGTTCAGACAAATTTGCACACACATCGGTGCAGTTGGGAAAGCCGTCAACCCAGTCACCCATATGTGCAGTGGTTGATCTTTAGATAGGAGTAGTGTGCGGAGAAATTATGCTACAATTGTCAACTTTACCCACCAGTTCGCAAATCTACACTGTATACCTGTCAGCATTGTGTGTTTGCGCGTGTGTACTGCTAGTGTTTGGTGTATGTGCAAAAAGTACCCAAAGGGGTCTAGGGTGTAAAAGCTTTCAAATCTAATGTGTGACACAAAATAAGAGGGGGGAGGGGGAGGAGAAATGAAAGTCAAAAGACTCCTGATTTGTGTCAATACATTAATAAAGGATAGGCCCATTGATTCAAGTACCAAACTGTGATGCGGAAATTACTCGGAAAATCACAACCTATTACCCAGGGGGAGTTAATTATTACGGTTGTGTTTACCAATGTAACAGGGAATACCATCACAATTTGGTACACCAAATTTATGAACTTACCCTAAACCTAAAAGCAAATAAAGTCCGGATTTGAGCATTTCTTGTTAGAAAATAAATGTTCCACATTCCCCAGACATATAGCCTTTATCAATTCACTCGTATTCATGCAACACCAGATTTTGTTTTTAGTAGTTGAAATGATGACCTATGCAATGATTCAAATTTGTCATTGAATGTTCGTGTGCGCCTCGCACAAATGTGCCCGTCTCGGACTATTTCGGCCGGCGTGAGACGTTAGCTGCCTGGGTAGTAAATAACACTCACCTACTGCAGAGGTCTCTGAGTTCCTGCTCTGCATTAGACCCGGTGCCCAGGTTTGCAATAAAGAGTGTGGAGCATGGTGCCGAGCCCGCGATGGCAGCCATGTTGGCCATATTCATGGCTGCGGCCGGCAGGGCCGGAGGCTGGTGGGGCAGAGACGTGTGTGGTGGAGGGTGGTGGTGGGGGTGGTGGGGGTGGGGGTGGTGTGCAATGGCTGTATGTGCATGGTGGGGCTGTGTCAAGAGATAGAACAAACAACAAAAAGGACCGAAAGAAAAAGAATTAAAACCAAATGAAAATTTAAATTTAAACAAAGAAAAAAAGAGAAGGAATGGTATTGTGCTTTATTATATTTTATAACATTTCAACAATTTACGAGGGACAATAACGTCAGACATTTTGGACTGGAAGGTCGATCATTTCACGAGCATCATTGTGATTCGGCAAGAAAACCTCCACACATTATTGTCAACTTTAACAGCGCCAATTCGAAATACATGGTTCTCTTTTCTTAAAACAACCACTTGTTAGAACGCCAGAATTCCCGGTCAGTTTTATCCTCTGCTTAGCAGTCACATTTTCTGGTTTACTAATTAATTTGTCTTGTTGGGTCAGCTACAACCATCCCAGCAGTTTTATTCATCAATTTTTTCAACATTTTAAGTGGCGAACATTACCAATTTATGCTGGTATCTTTAGCAAATCAAACAACAGTCAACAATGACTCGTTTTCTTTTAAAAAGACCCTGGCTTTTATTATTCCCCCTGGCAACCTTACGGATCCAATTGATGCATATTCACGGAAACTCTATAAATTACAGTACCAAACTTGTGATGGTACCCCCTTGCATTGGGAAATATACCACCTATTACTCATTACTATTGCGTGTATTAGGGTATTTGTGTTTGAATTTGTATAAAAAAAAGTAAATACTAACATTTTAAATACTGGTACTAGGAGTCAATTAAATAAAAGGTAGTACATTTACCAAGGACACCATCACAAATTGCACCGTAATATCTGAGACAGATACTGTGGAAGCCACACTGTCTGCAATAAAGTGCAAATCTATCTTAAATGCAACTTTATTTGGGAAAAGATAATTATTTGTGCCGAGCGCACATGTACATAGCAAAAACCTGTTCCTATAAAGATGAAGCAGACCGAATCCCGAAGTTGAGAGGCAAAAAAAGAGTTAGGATTAGAGACAAAACAGAGAACCAGTGTAACACAAATGCGAATATTTATACTGAAGGCTGCAACGATTGAGTTTTAAGCCTGTTGCAGGCATTGCATGCTTTGAAAAATGTCCTAGCAAGGCTGTTAGCAGCTCAGAAAATTTGCTGCCTGAAGCATAACTCTGCTAGCAAGCCATTTCGTGATTCACCAAGATCTACCACTCTACCATGAAAGTAAAAAAAAAAACTCTAAAGCTAAGTTTCTGTTGACTTATCACCCTGAGAAAAGCAAGAAATTGTGGGGTTTTTCTTTCTGTGGTAAGCCTAATCCATGCAACAACCAGATTAGTGTGGATCCTGTTTAGTCTGATGATTGTGCCCCCTTTAAGTGCTCAATAGAATTTCTGCTTCAATGTAAAATTTGACAACATGAATGAAAAACTTTGCTTAGCTCACAATCCTTAAATCTAATGTAATGTGAACAGTTTTTTTTCCTTCATCCGCCTATTTCAAATGGCCTTGCGAATTAGCCGTTTCGACAACCGATAGCTCTCGAGTGCATGCACAAGCAAACAATAAATTCAGCAGGTGCAAATACTTGCTAATATCTTTCCAATTTGACAGATGATCGAGGGGACTGTTGTGTGCAATGGCATTTACGATTTCAAAACGATTAAGATGAGGGAGGGGGAAGAAATCAATTGCAAATCAAGTGGTCCAGGTGCACACTAGCAATTTGACATTGCACCAAATTGGATTGCTTAGGGTGACTAAATATAACCCCAGTGTGGTGTTCAGCAGATGGGGTACAGGCATGTTATATTGTTATAACTAGTTTCTGGTTAAGAACTGCACCCAAACCAAGCCTTAATATGCCACACAATGAGCTTTTTGCTAAAATTGCTAAGATTTAAAATAACCATCAACCCTGCATATTTTAAACATCCCTCATTTGTGAACCAGCTTCAGTCATTGATTGCTTACATAAATTGAAAAACGCCAATCTAGATTGTACAATTGAAATTACACAGTTCAAATTTAAACACAGTTCATTTAGAATAACAAAAATGTGCCCTTTCAGAATTAAGTCCCATATTGAGACAATTAAGATTATTTTGATACCGACATAGCTCTCAGATGTTGTATAACACTTTTTAGAGCTTGTTGGACAAGACGAGGTCAACAATGTAGTTACTAGACTAAAATAAAATTACCCAATAATTATTTTCTGATCATCATAGGAGAATATACCTTTGAGCAAGGGTAGAATGAACATATATTATCTGAATAAAGGTAAAATCTCAAAATCCACCCCTTCAAATGTTGATGTCTGAAGCTGGGCTCACCTTTGAAGATGGTTAATTAACAGACTGGAAAGCAACGTTTTTTTAGCCACACTTGTTTTATCTGATAGTTCAAGGCTACTAAATCAACCACGGCTAGCTGCCGTGGGTACCTACCAGTACATATGTGACCCTTGCTCCGTCTGCCGGAACCTGCGCATGTAAGGCAGGATGGGCGGCAAATATCGGATGGTGCATTGCCGGTTGGGAAGCCGGCGTCATGTCGGCGTAGGCTGCAGTTATGCTGTTGAGGAGGGAGGAGGAAGATACAGGGTACAAGGACAATTGGATTTTTGAGATTGCAAAATGGTATCTATTGTTTTCCCACTGTATGAGGCCCAGGCACCGCTCAGCCCCAGGGCTCTGGCTGTTCCTCAACTGCCCTATTTTTATCGTAACCTTTCACAAAGTGCTCATCGAGTCTCTGTAGAATTATTCCAGAGAACAAACCAATTCTTATCAAATACTTGTGGAGGTATTTCCAGCATTGTTGCCTCTTTTTCATCAGGCACGTTTGAAGAGAAGCAACCATAAGTCTCATGCCAATCCCCGGCCAGAATAATTAATAGCAGACTGTACATACATGATCTAAGGGGGAAAATATGGGCACAATTCTTGCAGTATACATTAGGTGCCAATAGGATGATCAACTACTTTGTAGCATCATCAGACCTATAAACCTTAGTGAATAGCAGCCATCTTGTGGGTCAAACATTTGTCATGATATGACTAGCACAATTCTACTCACTTCATATAGCCGAAAAATGCCGGACTGCCCCACAAGATAAGTAGGGTCCATAACCAAATTAAAGAAATTTGTGGAAAGACTGGTTTTGTCTTTATAGTCGAAAGGGTTCCAAACCAGAGTAATAGGACGAAACCCGAAGATTGAAAAGACTCCAAAGTGAGAAATGGTATACACAGAGCAAGACACTTACGGGTGATGTGCCCATGCTTCTGCAGCGTGTGGTAAAAACACAGCAGTGCTTAGGTCATCTGAAACATGCAAAAAACAACAACAAACAAAATGGCAGCATTAAATGAAATGCTTACTACCTTTCTAAATGGCGGTGTCTGTGTGTGCACACAAATAATGAGTTGGTTTTTACACAGTGTGAGTGGACAGGTCCTGCATTCAAATACACGTAGCCCAAATGGGCTAGTTTACTAGCCCACGCATGGGAAATTTTACAAAAAGGAGGAGGGTAGGTTATTCCCAGAGTGTTTTTCATACAGCGACACTGTTTTGGTTTAGAATATGTACCTATATGTGGCAGCATTTATACAAAAATACATACCACTATTTTCAAATTTGAATCAGTCAATAAATTTGTTTTGCTTTCATTGTGGAGTAACCCTTAACCTTGAAATCACACCCACACACCATTGTTAAAATTATGCAATGAAGGTGGGCAACTGCTATGCTGCTTCTAAAGTCGCTGCTTCTAAGATGGGCCTTATGCATCACCAATCTCCACAACCAGGCACAGGCCATGAAATCGATAAAGCGCCCTCTTTTGCCAAGGGAAAAAAATCAGCAATTTAAGAATGGTAATTTATTATAGCCTTTAATCCAGGAGTATGGCAAACATGACAAGGTTCTAGAATGGTTGCCATCATGCAAAATCCTACGCAATTTACATTCACAGGAAGGGTGTTACAGGTATCCTACTTGTTTTCTTTCTTTGGAAATTAATATAATGGTCGTATTTTTGTTGCCAAGATAGACGGTTTTTCAGCAGAATTATAGTTGGATTATTTTCTTACAAACCGTTATGCTATTATATTCTTGTCACCTTTAATCCACGCAAGCTATTGGTATCTCATTGATAGTTATCTATGAACAATAATTATTTCAGCTATAAAAAAAACGAACTTCTCACAAACTTGTCCTAAAATTTCCTTGGTCATATAAAATCTGTTTTGTACCATGCTAAAGGGTTAAAATAAAAATGATGGAAGAATAGAGTGTTAAATAAATAAAAGACTGTACAAAAACTGCGTTGAGACAGCAAGAATTTGGTTTATAAAATGTTGCAGCCTTTTTGTACAGACCTTTTGCACACAACGTTCACTGTATCAGATAAAAAAACCAACCACCAAGCGCTTTGTACAAAGTTATGGCCTTCACTTTCCCACCAAATTTGATGGCAATGTATTGGTTGCCAAGGTATTGATCATGTGACTGCAACAAGGTCAATACAAACCAATGACATTGAGGGTAGCAATGGTGGCACGCGTAAAGTTTAATTTAATGAAATGCAAGTGCTTTTAAAAAAAGTTGATTTTAGTATGCAGCAAACAATTACAAAGCAGGCGTAATGCTATATGAGAGAAATATAAGAATTTGTGTGCAGATGAGTGATAACAAAGTGCATTTATGTCGGGTCATGTAGTCCAGAGGATTATAGGATAAAAGGAAAACGGACTCGTTTAAAGGTGGAGTATCATGATACATTTTTAATGTGAGCCCCTTTAATTTGTTTTGAAGATGTGGGAAATTGTGCCTTTTCCATTTTTTGTGTGATTCCGGGTAGAAACTCCCATTCCGGCATGTAACACAATATCTGGGTAAAAATTAAAAAAATTCTTAATCTTTTGAATCGCTAGTTATAATCATGATACCTGACTTTAATGCTTTCATTGATGAGGCTGACACAATTTATGCTCTAAATCCCAATTTGTTTTAACAGTCAGCACATGCAGAAGAGAACTAGTTTTACTAATGATCTTTTCGTAAATTTAACAAATTCAACAAAGTCTGTATTGTTGAATAATTCAATAACGGTTTTGAGAGCAATGTCGAGTATACTCGGTATTACTACTAAAAGGCTTTAAGAGGTTATGTTGATTGTCCTTTGCACATTTCCTTTCAAAACTGTTCAGCAAGCTTCTCAGTTGTACTATCAAGAATTGTATGCATAATATATGAAATGCACTGTGCCAAGCAAACTGTTAGTAATTCACCAAGATATGTACCAAAATGTTGCCGGGGCCATAATTTGAACCACGATTTTACATCAACATTGTTAAGACTTTCAAAGTCATTACTCTAAATAGAGGACCTTCAGCCAACAGATGTTCCCTGGTGGAAATGTCATTGACTGCTAATAGGCTCAATTTGGCACAGCAGGCCGGCGCGGCATGGAATCCTGACGGAGTGGGTCTAATTCATGTTAGGATATAGAGATATGCCCATCCTAGTTGGGTTAATGGTTCTCTCTCTATCGTTCGTTGCCTTGAAAACAACTTTGTGGCAATACTGCGAGAGTACATACTGCAGATAAAACATTAAATGTTGGGCACAATTTGCTAATGTAGCTAGAGACTCACACACTTTGCAGAAATGCGACTAGCGCCAGAGTGTTTTGACTTAAGGTTGTTATCAGAAATAGAAATTTGAAGAGGAGATTGGACATTAAAATTCTCTCCGCATTGAATGTCAACTAAGGGTACCACTATATTAGTACATATAATTCAACAACTAGATTTCAAATCCCTCTGTGGTCTGGCTGTTTGATATAATTAATTTGCTCTTTGAAATAGTTGCAAAAACAAATAAGGTCTTCGAAAAAGGTCTTCGGAGAGGTCTTGACTCGAATAAATGGAATCTTGACTAAAAAGGTTATTACTAAAACTAGACACAAATTTACATGTATGAATTACGATGGGGGGGGGGGGGAAACGTGCCGGCAATACAAAGTGGACCCCACATCCATTAAAATCATGAAAAAGAGCAGGAGTGATTTCAACCATGACAATTTGTGATGACAATTCGCAAACAATGGTATAAAATGAAACCTTTTCTCGCTATGTTCCCTCTTAACTTACAGGGGTCTCGGGGTGTCAACTGCGCCGGATGGGGTGCCATCATGGGCAGATTAGCCGGCAGTGGTGAGGTCTGCTTGGGTTTGGTCACTTTGGTGTTGGACTTGGCAAACTCTAGTCGTATTGTCTGGGGCTGGTCCGGATCAAAACGAACTCCCTGCAGTAGGAAAACAAATAAATGAATGAATAAAATAGCTAATCGGTCAGGGAAGTTTGGTTTTGGCATTTGTCATATTTAGGTATTTCTGCTAGAAATGTAAACTTTCACAAGTGTATTTGTACCGCCATTGTTGCCTAATTTTTTTTTTTTTATGCCTATTTTCTCATGCAGTTTACAATTGTCTCAATTACGCAATTGAGAGTTTTCAGTTAGGAATGACACAAAATGAAAGCCGATTCAGAGCTCTTTCCACAGGTGTAGAGAAATCTCAATTTTGTCTCAGTTTTCATACTGCCTTATATCCCGAATTCAGCATGCCACACATGCATTTATCCTAAACAGCAGCTGAATAAGAACACCCCTATATCCAGCTATGTAATGTTTTCACATCTCATTGTGATCCTACATCTACAAATCAAAAAGCCGAAACCTCTGCACAAACCATAAAATAAGCGATAAACCTACCGGAACATTCCAAACAGAATTGAATTTGCAATATGGCCCAGTTTTATGGCTAAATCACAAGCCAGCACGCATATACAAACAACACAAACACAGTTGATAATAAAAATAAAAAAACCTCGGTCTTGAACAGAAATGGAGGGTTCCTGTTGTGCTAGTCTGGCATACGATTAGATCATTGGTAAAATTACACATGCTTATAATATTATGGTGTAATTGGTTGACCATTTTTCAATAGTGTTCTTGCTGAGCATTATTCAAAACGTTCAACCGAATAGGGATCAGAAAAGATTCCATAAAAAAAAAACCAGAAAGTTTATTTGAAACTTGCCCATCTCACTACAAAACCCAAAAAGAATTTTTGGGGAAGGGCTCAAAACAGAAAAAAGAAACGTACGATTACTGTTAAATAAAAATGTGATGAAAAACGAATTGTTTTGAACAAGACAATTCTCCAACCACAAGTCTTGCCTGCTGGTGATCACTGGGGACATCAAATGATCAAAGCCCATGTGACCTTTGATTTCTGCGAGTGACCTTGAACAACAACAATTCATAGTTTCCCCATAGTGCAGGTATACGGTAGTTATGTATCAGCAACTGAAATCTAGGTCAATTTTACAAGTTGACCTCAAATAACCTTTGATCCAGGAGAGACAAAAAGTGCACAAAATTGTGCCTGTGTATATTTTTTTGTAAAAAATAATACATTGCACTGTGAATCTTGAAGGCATGCCAACACATTTATTTCTAAACTTCCCAACCACTACCAGCACCACTATTAACCCCCCACACCCAAAAGATACGTTCCACCACATCTTAACTCCCTAGCCTTCCCACCCCAAGAAAGACTTCAACATCGGTTGCCCTCAGATATAATTCAACCAGGGGTCAGGTGTTGTCCCACAAATTAAAAAGTGCCAACCACCCAGAATGTGTCTGACTAGCATGAAAAAAAAGGGAAAAAATGTTTACAATCGACTGGGGATAGAGTCGGTCCGACATGGGAAATTACTCGGCGCTGGTTTGTGTCGAGTAAGAGGTCTACACACAAAGACCGCTAGTGGCCTAAAGCCCATGTGAATTTTGCTATTCAAAGATCATGGAACAGTTTTAAAGGGGAGTATATAATAGAGTCAATGGTGTTGTGTTCTCTGAAAAAGAAAGATTTGTTTCAATTATTTCTTCAATTATTTGCATGATTGCAATCATCATCATCGATATGGTTAGGGAGTTTGGGAACACACACCATGTAGGTCTAATTAGGTTCTTGTTTATTAGAACCTGTGGGAAATCTCTCAGTTTCGACCAGAGTCATCCAGTTACAGTCAGGTTGGCTGGATATGTACACCATGTATTTAGGTTCTTGTTAGAACCTACATATATAGAATTTCTCAATGTTTTGATCGGTGGGGTTCTGATGGGGCATTTTGTAAGTGTGCACTGCACAATCTGGTAATCAACTGCACTTTTTTTCTAAAAACAACAAAGCTAGTAACCTAGGCAATTGGGACAGTAGCCATTTTGTGGGCCACCCATTGTTATGCTGGAATACAGCTTAGCCCTTACAAACAGACCCACAAGATGGCTGACATCGGTCAGTCCACCTTTACGCACCTTACCGAGTGGCCAAACGATCATGGTAGCGTGCAAGACGGGACAACACACTTCAGGGAGTAACAACCACCCCCTACTAGAACTAACCCCCAATTGTCAGCTCTAAATAACACCGTCAAACAGTCTTTCTCCAAATCAGAGCCGCCTTTGACAATATATAGTACACGCTAACAGATCCAATACTGCTACGTTGTCTGGTGTGTTGGAGGGGGGGGGGGAGGTTGGTATGGCACTCACCGACAATGCTTGCTTAGCCGACTCTGCACCTGCTCTGTTTTCAAATGTGACAAAACCTACAGGCTGCGGAGATTCAAACGAAAATAAAAACAAGGAAAATAAGTAAAGATTCTGGGATTTCAATGTGGTTTTTTGACTTTACAGGGTGTGGACCGCAAGTCAATAGGGAGGTGCACAACAGAGCTATCTGCTACTTGCTTACGGTTCCTTAGAGCGCATGCGTGAACACATGCGTACATAATCGATAAAGTGTGAGTCACACCAAGGGGCTGGATGGATATCCTAACTGTGGTCATGCATGCACTCTAAGGAACAAACAAATACAATTACGGTCAGCAACAATTGTTGCTATATTTGAAAATTTTATTTAATTACCGGTCGATTGTTTCAACATTCAAACGACACACAGTTAGCAACAATGTTATACATGTATCAAAAGAAATACTTGTACTCCTCCCGACCATGAAAATATTGAATGTATGTGACATTCAACCCTTGAGCCAGTTTAATGTTAGTTTCGGTGAGAGAGAGTCTTAGCCATGATTTGAACTTCCATTTGAACATCCATCTCTTTGCAGAGGCACTCAAGAAAAGAAAACTTCGATGAGGAGGTTAAGATTTGCCCAAGCAAAATCACACCAAGCAACAAAACCAACGAAGCCTAAAAACACCCTTCTCCAGCCCAGAGGACAGCGGATTTTATCAATATTTCAGAACCATAGACGACCCATGTGCATAATTATATCAACTGCAGTAATAGATGGTTTGGCCCCAAACCACCGTTACACGTGGCGGTGGGCCCCCTATATCAGAGCCGTAACGATTTCCCATGAATATAGGAAGAGACAACTTCCGCATGTAACCACGAGAATCAACCATATTGTGTACATCCGGAGGAGAGCAGCTGGGAACCTGGAACATAAGGTGTAATACTATCCAACTATCAAATCAATCTATTGTGTGTCTAAGACTGACTGTGTATGTGTACGTGTGCATGTATATGTATGTGTGTTCGGGGTGGGGGGGGGGGGGGGTGCGTGTGCGTGTGCGTGTGCGTGTGTGTGTGTGTGTATGTGTGTGATGACACATAGATGCTTTTTAAAGGGGAGGGAGGTAATGATGATAGGTATACTTCCATGACCTTGCATATATTGCAGTGGTTCTCAAGAAGAGGCAGCAGCAAAGGAGGCGGTAGAAAAGCGCTAATAATGTGATTTAGCCAGTCACCAACATTGGATTGTATTTATTATTCCGTAAACGACCCGTAAATATAGGCAGCGCCGTAGAAAGCGCTAAACCGAATGGACGATGTAGGCTGATGCCAGTTGACATGGCAACCGGTTGCAAAGTACATTCTGAAATGGCTGCTCCAATTACTTACAAAGTTTGACATTTGTTAAAATATTTTATACTTACTGAGGAACTTTTGCCGGGTTTACTTGTGAGTTTTAATAAAGACCCTTCGTAACCCTGCAGACAAATTGAAAGAAAAGAAGATAAAATGTTACTGGTAAGGATATTTCAAATACAAATCCATATATTGAATACCGGTAATTAAGCCCCCCAGGACCCCGCCCCCTCCCCCCTTAAAGACACTGTAGGGGACCATCCTTCGGGAGCATTATCGTCAGGCACCTCTAGCTGAAGAGTTGATAATTGCCAGAAAGGCATTTTGCGATGTCTCACCAATATAAATCACTGAAGATAGATCAAGCCAATTGTTAGCTTCTGTGACGACTGGTAATAGTGAATACTCAGCAAAAAAATGTTCCAGTTTTGGCTCGAAGTGATGCAAAAGGTTGGAATTTAAGTATTGAATCCACGCATTATGAACAAATGAAGGGTCCTTATCAGCTAGGATGGTTCCCCTTAAAGTGAACTCATGAATGAAGACTGGTTTATAAAGGTTGCACTAATGGCCTGGCCACACTCAAACTTTGAGATGAGTTCTGGCTTTCATTTCAGTCCACCAGCTGAACTGCGGAGACACAGCCCAAGCCAAGTAATTAACATACTAGTAACTATCCATCATCATGTTAATTAGTCTGTGACTGAAGATATGGTTTATTAACACATAAGTACACAACAGGGAAATATACATGAAAGTTCGTTTGAAGATGTAGAGAAAATCAAAAGGAAGTTATGAACTTTAATTTTTGTAGTACGATTACCGGTACTGACATTTTATATCAAGCAGTTCCACTTTTACAAGAGATAAACATTTTAGTAATGATTCCCTTTGGGCAAAGTGATTTTTTTATCAATATTTGTTAAAGAAATTCAACAAATGAACAAAAATGAACACGCAAATGGTTTATAAAAAGAGACAAACAATTTTTGTTATTTGTCCTGAAGACATTGCCACAGATGGAGAGAGAGGGAGAGCCTGTTCAATTTTCATGGCGAGCTTCTTCAAGAGATAGACCTTTGAGGTTAGAGTACAGCAACCGACATGACCAAAGCATTATAGCCGACGACAAAACCGAATACAATCCGAAACCTTTACGAGAAAGCACCAACAACATCTTTCAATTTAGAAAAGACATTTGCATCGAGTGAAAAGAAAAATACAATGTAAGTAATCCATTCACGGCTACGGTTCGCTTCCGTGCATAGGCGACGGAATTACTATCCAAACATCGAGGAGGGAAAAACCTGGCAGTGAAAACGGAGACTTTTCCAATTAAGATGCCAGTGCCATTGTGCCCTCCGGCTTGTGAATAGCTGACAAATTCCTCGGAAAAACATGAGAATCTTTAAATGTTGATACTGCTCGGAGAGCGCTAAATATTTAATGCATCACGTAATGTTGCCATTTTATTACCGTAACCATTCTCTTGGTCACTCAGCAGTCAATTTTAGTCTGCGTTACTCTTTGTGGCTTTTACAACTCACCAAATCAATCCTTGAGGGTATTAAAGGACTTGATTTAGAGGTTAGGTTAAATACAAGAATAATAAATGACTATTTGTAACAGTAGTATTAGGCATTGTTGCAATTGTCGGTGAAATTTACCTGCAAGCATATTACATGTGTTTCAATCTGTTCTAAACTGATGCAATAGCCAAGAAAAAAAATGAAAAATACAAAGCATCCACCTGTCAGTTTGCAAATACATTTAGGGTAATACACCCACCGGAAATCTTATTGTCAAAGCAGAATGAAGATCTCTTATTCCCAGAACGATAAAATACAAAATCTAAAACTTTGATACAACATCGCCCAGAAGACAAATTATTATTGTTTCAGGGGATTTTTAATGTTTGAATAATATTCTTACTTTATTCTAGTTTTATTATAAAATGCAGAGAAAAATGCATTAATGTATAAAATATAATTTAGTCAAGAAAACATACAGAATAAAAAAAAATGTACTTATCATAATATATTTCAAAATCACAAATAGTCTATGGTACGCCCTTCTGAATACTTTTTTCTTCTACCTTCTACCATGTCCATGACTGATACATATTCTGAAACATGATGCATGAATATGAATATCACTAATAACTATCTCTGGCCTCACGAAGTACAGTGACTGATCTGGCGGCAATCCACAGTAGCCAACTCCCTCCCTCCCTCTCCCCCCCTCTCCGCCTCCTCACCAAAGCAAAGATGGATTTTCACCAAAACAATCTAAACGTGATTACTGTCACAGATTAAGCCGACAACTGCACCTGCCACCTCTGATTAGATATTAAATATGCATATATACATATGAGGGGTCAAAAAGCAGAGACGGAAAGGTCAAATGCTGTTTGATTCAAGAAGAAATCTTTCTCAACAGGTTCAGAAGATGTAATCAACTTTAGTATACTTCAGATTTACATTGTATGACCACCAGATCATACAATGGGAGGGTAATGACAGGACAAATTGATTTTATCAGAAAAAATCTTACTGGATACCAGATTTCTCTCTGTACCTACAGTGATACTTTTCATGTTTTGAAATATCCTTCAAAACTTAATATCACCTAAATATATATACAAACATTTACACAATTTTTAACACAAGTAATTTTAATTACCTGGTGACTTTAAAACAAATTCTTGCATTTGGTATCCAAATTTACATAAAATTAGGGATAAAATATTACAATATTGAGACACTTACTATGGTGAATTGAACTTTATCCTTCTCATTAGAATCTATTGTACATTGCATCCTAATATCATACTTTTATTTTACCAATCCAATTTGGTAGTATCACCGCCAACTCAAATATGAAATAAATTTTCACAGAGCAGATAAATAATTTACATGAACATGGCAATTGTATTTTATCTTAATTTAGCAAACACAGCACATTCCCATTACGACAGCATTTTGTTGCTTTAATTTCATGCATTTGTATATACATTTGTATGTCAGTTCCAAGAGGCACTCAGACTTGTACCGTACATCATTATAATTATGTTATCAACAGACCTACCAGGTCTCTTCCACACAGAAAATAGTTTTTTTTTTAACTAACTGTTCTATCAGTCATGGTGCTTTTCACCAGATTTAGTGCTTTGCCAATAAAAATTGACGGAAATTACAATTGCTGTGTACACAAAGGGCAAACTGGTTACAATATGAGCAGTAAAAATTGGTACATGCAAAGCGCACAATGACACGCCGGTTCCCAGCACCATTTTGCAAATTAAATTTGACAAATGCACCGAAACAAGGGCACGGAAGAAGAGACACGTAGAGAATGACACAGATTTTTCCAGAGAAATAACCGCCACAAGACAGTGAAGTAGAGATAGCGGGAGGGAGAGGGGGAATTGCTTTTGTGTCAAGACAACTCAAATTTAATTTACATCAAAAAAATAATGCAGGGTAGAAATAGCTAGATGTGGGTGAAGAAAGTGAGGGATATTTGGGGCAGGCTACGGACATGAGGGTCAAAGTCGCATTACTTGATGGACTCCATTGTTGAAATTGGGTGAAGGAAGTAGGTGCTGCGGCTTTCAGTGAGATTGTAAAACAAACAGTGCAGACTTCTTATGGTGTAGATTTAACTCACTGTGCATTTAACTATTAGCTTTACAATCCATAGGCCATCAAACAAATATTGGAGGTTTCCTAAAAAAACCAAGTTCTCATTGTTTACATACCGAGTCTAAAAGCAATTAGAGCAAAAACATTAAGCTTTTTAAAACCTACATCTCCCTGATGCAAACTAATTAAAGATTTTGTAGCTGCTGCTATTCGGGTGCGGGAAGAATAGTCACTCATTTAATCGGCACACATGATGGTTATATGGTTAAGATGTCAGCACTAGAGAAAGCAGAACGCTGTGGGCTCGAACCAAACCCGAGATGCCCGTGGATTCTTAAAGTGCTGACACTATCATGGACACTACTATCAAGGTGCATGACTCCACCCGGGTGATACACAGCTGTTCCAATCATTCGGGAAGAATGGTTCCTTAGCAGAATTTGTGTCTACAGCAAAAACACCGCCAACTTGTAGAATAGTCTTGGACTTAGGATGGTTCTCAGAAAATATAATTTGGCCCGTCTCCACCTAGATGATTTGTATACGTATATAAATGGGTACCTGACCATGAAGGCGGAATGGTGAATACAGGTTGAGCCGACGCAGCAATGTGAACAGCCCTATTAGAGATTGTAAATGCTCCCAGGTAGTTTGACTCGGCTTTCAGAAATGCTCAGTCAAGGATGTATAGTTGTGAAGAAATATTATCAACTGTTTGTAGAGGAACATACCTGGTACGCTCTAAAAAGCAGATAGAGCTCTCGCGGAGTTGCATCCATGGGTAGACCACTCACGAACAATGTCCGCACCTGTGAGACACACAAAAAGAAGATGAAATGTCATCAGGTAATTGCCGATAAGACACGATTACACTGCAAAGTAAGGGCGGCCGTGTAGGCATTGCTTGGGAGTTTTACAGAATGCGATCGGGGGCTTTTCTTTATTCGGTATGGCATTCTGTTCTCCGTTGCTCCGGATCTTACTACAAAGCTAGTTCGAAAACATGACGTTTTTGCGATGACACTTCATTTGAGTCAGATGATGCAGACTTTGCGGTTTCGAATATAGAAACACCCCCTCCCACACACTGTT
>JAVCKS010000012.1:175249-186173 GCA_032273685.1 Pteraster tesselatus | reverse complement strand
CACGTATGTTCTTGTCAAACTTCAAGTAGATTATAACTAATAGTTTTAATCTACTGCCAGCCAATAAATTATTTGGGTAAGAAAATATTTTGTAGCATTCCATGCATTGGTTGTTTTCTTTTCATGCCAAGTACATTATTTCAAGGTGAAGCCAGTAAAGAAAACAGCACACTAAGAACGCAACACCAACAATTACATTCACTTCATAAATACGTTCGCTATAATCACTAAGAATAATATATTAGAAAATAGTACTACTGGGAGTTAATCATCTGAAATAAGGTCATATCAAAAATTTAATTGCACTTTCGGATACTGACTTTCACTGGTCGTACTGAAAATAGCAGTCTGACTTTACTCTCCTTTCGCAGTGGATAGGTTAAATAAACAGTTCCACGACAGAAGTATCAAGTTTTAATCAGCTATAAAAATGAATAAATTATTTCTACACAAACTGCACACACTATCCCCCAAGACCGCATGCACACATAATGCTACAAGAATAAGGCCCGCACGAACCTTAGCACACTGAATATTACTACGGAAACAAAGCTAAACTGCACAAAGAAAAATAACACATGCTATGAATCACTGTTATAATCATCAAATTGGTTCACCAATATTAAACACACACACACGCACACACAGAACTACATGTAGGACGACTACTCATTTGATCATTTCTTACACAAAGAACACACACACATCTTTTTATATTGTAGCCAACAAATCTACTAAGCCTGGTTTCAGCCACTCCTAAGACATCCACACAACCAATCAAATGTAAACAAGGGAAAGACAAGCCTGTCCCAGGTTGTCAAAAAAAGATATATGTTATTGTTCACAGGTCAGATGGCTAGTGTTATATTTATTATGCAAATCCTGCTTGGGGTTTGGTTTGTGTGCTAGTAGTACATTATATTGTGTGTGCCACACTGTGTGTCCCACACTACTAATATTATCATACTCTGCTGTGAAATCAATGATCCTCCATCACGAATTGCTGTATTAAATGGTACAGTGCATTGCAACATACTCTGTGCATGATATGCATACATGTACAACAACTGGATTGGCATATTAATGTAATGATAGTGTCTGGGTTTTATTGTTGCCAAGTGTATGTACATGTACTATAGTATTAGTATACATGTAGTCAAATTGACTGTTGTTTCTCAATAAGTTATTGTACATGCACCCAGCACATAATGTGATGGATATGGACTCCCTCCCTACAAATTCTAGTTTCAAAATGTATACATGTACAATGTGTGCAGTACCATACATGTGACAAGTAAACTGGTTGAAGTTGTACTGGCATATCCCTGTGGTGCCAACATCTGAATTGGGTTTTCGGTCTCTGTCCAACCTTGCTGGATTTTCCCCAATTTCTGGGGCTTTTCTACCACTTCAAAACCATAACTTCTCCTTTCTGGGATATAGACCTAAGGGGTCCGCAATAAAAACTACAACACTTCAGTCGATAGAAGGATAATAAATAAATAGTAATACCATACAAACCCTCAAACAATAATTGTCCTGTTCAAAGAGCCCTAGGACACCTTTGTTAAACAATTATGGATGTACATGTACGACAACACTTCTCAGAGCCTGGTCTATTTACAGTTTACTGCACATTTATAGTACAGGAATGAATTTGGAGTAGAATACCGTTTTTTCCCGATTTCATCATCATTGCTACATTGTAATACAATATTGAAACTAAGTTTCATTCAACAATTTTCCACCAACTGCAAGGCGACATTTGTAGTTTTCTGAAATATAAATCTATTGAGTGTTGTACAGGAATCTACACATCAAGAATCACTGAATAAGTAGATAACTTATCCGCTTAGCTAAAGGTCTATGATTACAGATATGATTAAAATTTGTCTTTTTTTTTTATTCAGGGTCCACAAGATGCACCTTGGTAACTCATGAAATAAAAAGATGAAATGAATATTTTTCAATAGGATACTGTATATATGTTGCTTCAAAACTTTATAGCAGCAAATAGCGCCCTCTTCAGTCAGTGCAGGGTGATGCTTGTGTTAAAGACTACTACGGAGAGTGTTGTCACCCACTCTTGACTTACCTAGAGCTACGTGTATGTTGTATACAAGTTTTAATGTAAGTAAAACTTACGGAAAGACAAATTACATTAGAACATATTATTTGCATACATACTTTATTACTACATTATTACGGATTATTACATGTAGTCCCCTACGTGTATTTGTATCTCCTCCCACTTTCCTAAACCGTAAACTCTTCAAAGGTCATCTTCATCACTAAGTCCCTTCTGGCTTGGTACATGTCAGTGCTAAACTGTGCTTTAAAGGAATTCCTGGTTTGATTATCAGAAATGTATAATTACACAGGCTAAATACATTTTGAAATTGAGCAAGAAGGGGAAAAAGGATTTGAGAGAGACTATTGGCGTTCAGTTTTACACCACGATTTTATCATTAAGCTCGGTCATTCTTCACGCAAATGCAAAATTCAAAGGGGAAATTTTCCGCAAGAGTTCAACTCAAATAATTTGTAGCAAATATCAGCCATGATGTCATTTCTGCATTTGCCTGAAGTATGAACTAGGCAGGCTTAACTCCTTACTAGATGTGTATGGTTTCAGTACACGTACACAGATACTCCAACCTGCACTATAGGTCGGGCTATTTCCCAAAATTAAACACTGCCTATGGACAACGGTCTTTTATAACAGCATTTAAATTATCTAGTTTTTTTACAGTATGATTCAAGTTTATAATATGAATATGGCAAGGCAATCAATAATTACGTAGCTAGCTGTGTGAGTATGCTGTTTATTTAAACAGCATTGCCTGCCCACTGCCTACCCACATAAATATGTGTATACTGTTCAACTGTGGAAAAGGGTGAAATAAATTAGGTGTACAATATCATATACATTAAAAACTATAAATAGCCTACATGTATGTACATGTACGTATCTAATTATTAGTATTACCCTGCGCTGCAGAGGTTTTTGTATTGTGTACACTTATGATAATTGTATGGGTTTTTGTTTGGGATTTTGACAAATGTCACAGTTCAGACAAGCTTTTTGGAAAATGATAATTTAGCTGTAACAATTAACAAAATTGTCTGCAATAAGCGTCACTTTCAATAGTAATTTCAACATACTATAATTTCCGGAATATAAGCCGCCACATTTATTTCTAATTTTAGCAATTATTTCTGTATTAGTCGCCATTAATTCTGTTCCAGTTCTACTTGTGTTTTTATACTTTCTATGTCACTGTATAAGGCGCTGCATACTATAAGCTGCAGGAACACGTTTCACTGCAAAAATGGACATACGGCATGTTATGTACTGGTATTTAGGCTGCAGATATACGTTTTTAGATTGTTTATATTCATAAAACATTTGACAGCTCTTAATTCTTTCCCCCCAAAAAAAAACTAATCGGAAAGATTTTGGAATTCAATCTGACAATTGTGAGATGCTCTAGATCCAAAACACAAAAAATACTTCAGGGGTGGTAGAGAAAACACATCGGTGCAGCCCCCCGATTCTGTCATTTTTTAAAGCTATGTAACTTTCTTTGAAAGACAGCTTGGCACATAACCAAGGTATATCGCAGGCCTGTCAACCCTTTTGATTTCGGCGGGAGCCTCTCGTTTAGAAGGCCCATCTCCCGGCCTTCCGCCTGGCTATTACATACGATATTTTGTGCCCTCGTTGATCTGTTTGGTATGTGCTAAAAACAATGGGTTTCTTGTGGATCTAGTGTTGTTTTCTAGTGTTTCCAATGTTGCTTTGAAGGGTAAAGCTTGCATGCATGGAAATTTTTCTTTCGTGACTGTGTTCGACTTTATTAAACCCAGATGCGACAAAATGCAAAAAAGGTCGCGTGAGAAAAAGGGGCAGTCTGAAACAAGTTTTATTTAAAAAGTGTATATTTACTATTCAAATTTAAAATTTACCAACTTAACAATTTTGAAGTACTGTAGTACTTGGCTGGAAAAAAAATTGAATACAAAAAGTAGATCAAAGTTGAGTGTGAATAATATTTAAAAAATCTTCTATAGATACATAAATATTTTATATATGAAGTAATAACACAAAAAGGGTAACCTAAAAATAAAATTTCCTTTAATAACATATTTACGACAAAAGCTAAAAGCGGCGTAAACTCGCCCAAAAATATTTTTCCCTTTATTAAACTCAATGACACATTTAAAATTAAAAATACCCATAGATATAACTAGGGTACTGTTCGAAAACACATAGAAGAAAAGTAGAGAAGGTGTAAGTATTCCGATGGAAATTTGATTACACTGCTAAACCATAGGTCAACAACAACAAACTATAACAACATGTTCAGGCAAAAATAAAACTACCTTTCAGAAAGTTGTAATAGTTTAAGCAAATCTGCCTACTAAAATTAAGTGATAGCAGGAAAAGTACATCCAAGTCATAGCACTACAGCTGTAGATCAAAGAAAAATATACACAGCAGAAAAATATATGAATATATTCTTCACGCCCACCGAGCAAAATGACCTTTCCAGTCTTAACTGCTGCGGTGATAAATTAGAACGAAGCGATCGTGTTAATGGCAAGAAATGAAAAAGAAAATGCCGCGATTGTTTTCCACCGAAACAGACAAATAATTACACCATAATCTGCCCACACACACCACAAATACACACTACGGGCTCACGCGGTGATAACTTGATCAATTAAACCAGGTAAATTACCCCAGAAGACAAAGAAAATATGCCGAACATATCGGGTCTTAAAAATGGATAATGGAGTCGAAGTGCTTGTTTTGTAATAATAAAAAAAGAACGAGAGATTTTCCACCAAACGCTTCACGCGGAAGGTCAAATAAATGACGGGGAAAATGTGACCAAAGGGCCGGGTATACCCAGTGCATTGCCCCCAACAACAATTACATTGACACGGTAACACTCACCTGATAGTAGGCCGTACGCTGCGGCAGATTTCGGAGGTTTTTTCGGGGGAAAATGATCACGAGACGAACGACAACAGCGGATAAGAAACAGCGACCATTTTTGTTTGCCCTTGTTGTTTCGTATAAATAGGTAAAAGGATAAATGAGGAGTCAATTTATGCATGGACCGGCTGGCAGCTGCGCGTAACATGATGGCTTCACTTCATTCACCCCGCAGGCCACGCGAGCGATCACAGCTTACACTCCATCGGGCCGCTCAGCTTCAAATAAGGTCTAAAATCGCTCGCATCTGACCCAAATCACGATCACCCTGCAGTCGCACACTCACATTAGATGTAGTGAGGAATATTTCCTCGACGAAAAGGTGAAATATTAGCTATAAAATGACTCTGAATCGTCGTTTAAAAAAATAATAATAATAGGTCTTAGCATTACGACGCTCACGGTTAGTCAACACGTTGTTACACGCATTTGCAAATCGGGGATTTCTCGCGCGGAAAGTGTACAAATAAATGTTCAAATTAACGTCAGATTGGGGCCAAATGGGGTCATACACCCCCACCTAGTTACCTACAACATCGGCCGATATTGTGGTAATACTCTCGTGTACCAAAGTGGAACCGATTTCACGAGATAGAGCGGAAAACGACGTTGGTTGTTTGGCCACTACGAACGGGATTCATTTGGGGGCATTTTGAACAAAGTAAGAAAATCCGCACTCAGACACTTAACACACAACAAAAAGAATTCGTTCATTTAGGCCCAAAATAGACGGCATTTAATGATAGATAAGTATCAATAACTCACCCTTTTTACTGACCACGAACACCCAAATCCCACTATTGCCTCAGAGTGAGGGAATCCCTTCAAAAACCCCTGTAAAAATCCAAGAGAAATAGCGGCGTCGAAGGAATCCAAAAGAAACGAACATTTGAGGATTTGGAAGGTGAATTACGAGTAACGAGGGCCGAGTGTGTGCATGTGGTTTGTACAGCGTGACGTCACGGAATGCACCTTGTAAATGAAACAATGCAAATGCAGGCGAGCAGCAACGGACACGCTACAAAAACAGATTTATGTGGGTATAAACACAGCTCTCAACAAAAATACTTTGCTGTTCTATCTGTTGTATTGTTGCAAGGTTGGGGAGTTTTCATTTTACGTAAAGTGGATATTCGATCACGAATGTTGTTAACCTTTCCTGATGCGTTTATAGGTTGTTATTTAGTTTGCTGGTTGTGAATGATTTGATCCATTCAGTGAGCTATGAACCAGTTGCTGTTATTGAGTGCTTTATGCGTGCGGGTTCTGTCACAAAGGTTGCATGATCCGTGCGTTGCATGCAGCGCGCGGGACCCGTTGTAGATGTTGTTTTTTACTTTTGGGATATTTCCTGCAAAAATAATCACCATTACGGACCCGGGCGGGGTTGCGAGTTCGAAGCTAGGCGTCATGTTTTTGTTTTGTTTTTTTTAGTTCCTCTTTATGATGAAACCAAAAAAACATTGTGTGCGCAAGACTAATTGTAATTGTAACAAAATTCAACTTTAGCGCGCGAAATTATGACATTCGTCGCGCGCATGATGCCGAAACTGCAGATCCGAAAATTAAAATTTCTAATAAAATAATATTTAAAAGCGAGAAATTGGATATCAGTCTATCCTCCCCCTATAGGTTCATTGTCTGTTCCAGGCTTTGGGATTGGGGGTATCCTCGGCATATTGGAGTGTGCGGCCAGTTCACTTCCGCACCGGCGCCTTTGTTCGTTCATTCTCTCTGAATGCTGAGACAAGCTACCCATTTACAGCTACCGGTGTACCGGGTGGAGCTAGGCCCTACCGTGGAGCGCTCTACCGCTCGAGCGGGTGTTCGGCTATTATGCGAATAAAGTTTAGTGTAGAAATGGGATCGATTTTATTTCGTTTTCCATTAAGGCCCTGTTCTAAATTTACAGATGTAGATGTGCCATGTACAGTATTATTATATTAGCGATAAATAATTATGAGTTCATGTTTAGGAACAATGACGTAATTTACAGATTATGTGGGAGATGAGATATGCTAACTAGAATTTACTTTGTTTTAGTAGGAAAGAAAAACTGAGGGCGCCCTTTCTGAGTCGACTGTCGAGGGCATGCAGCTAGTGTAATTGGGCGACACGCCTGACCGTCCGGCCGGGGGCCGCGCACTTGGCGGGTGCCCGCCGTTAGCTCCGGGCAAGTACTACTTTGGTTCTAACAATAAGTCAACCAATCGGTATTGCTTAAAGGGGCAATGTTCAACCAAGCTAGATTGATTGTAATTGTTGTAGACGATTGTGATTCGAGTTTCTAATCCACGCATATAATAGCCAAAAGAGGACGTCATAATAGCCATGGCGGCAGTGTTCGTTTAAATAAATATCAAGTTGAAGAGTGTGCCTTAATGATTGCCATGGATGCTGTAAACGTTAGACCGTACTATATGAGCTGTTTTATTCTATTCTAATTATTTTAGCTGGTCACCGGGAAGTAAAAATAACTACAACCATCAACAAAACGTCTGCACTCCGACGATAAAAAGACAATAATTAACAATTACAGTGACACCTTTTGAAGATGATAAATAAATATTGTGAAAATATTAATACTGTTTAGAAAAGTTAGTTCTATTTTATGTCAAAACAAATGTCATTCCCGTTAGAAACACGTGAAAACAGGAGTAAATATCGTATGCCTGCCAATAATAATTATATTACAGTCATGTAGGCATGTGTACTGGAGGAGTAATTAACACATCATTTAAGTTTTTCTCGGCTGGGATAAGTTGTTGCTGTCATCAGTTCAGATCCAACCATGTTCTTTGTTCGAATACAGCTTGGTGAGAGCATTAATGTTGTTTGTAACAACTTGAACGCGGGGTGATTTAATATCATTATTATGTTATCCAAACGTTTATACATTTCCAATTGGTTGTATTTTGAAGATAAGTTCTTTTGTTTGAAGCGGGGAGTTTTCTGTCCCGTCGGTGACTAAGTTGCCTGCTAAGTTGCCTTTGTGGTGGCCGAATTGTCCCCAGTGTCAATCCGTCGATAGATTGCCTGCAGTGGGTACAACTCGGCGCTGGCGATGGTCTTCAACTACTAAGCGAAAAATATGAGTTTACCAATTGGAGAACAAAGACAGTCCACAACCCCGCCGCACTACGGCAAAAGGGAAAACACGCCGGGGCTCGTGCGATCGCCGAGGCGCGTGCTGCGTCGTCGCAACTCACTTCATATTAATTGCATCATATTAAATAGGTACGGCATTTACTTATGCAAATTTGTAAACCCTGATATGATGAGCTAGAAGATTTCTCAAATATTGTTTTTCCCTATATGTCTCAATTTTTCCTAGTGATATTCTAAAGTTAAGTTTACTAACCCCCGATTTCAACCCTTCCCTTAAATAATTATGTTTTTATGAGGCTTCATGCCACTGCTATTTCAAGTCATCCATCTGCAAAATGATCCATAATTATATCTCCCTCAAAGATGCCATCCACTCGCCCATAGTAATTATAATTTTGCGTCAACACAACGACTCGTATGTAGAGAGCCGCTGATGATCGACCCACTTGCGAACGCGTGACTATTCCGTTCGTTTATAACAGTATGAATTCAGATCCTGGGTTACCGCATTATTATATACACCCGGCTGGCCGGGATACTGTGCCCGCGCTGTTTTTACATCTCTCGTATGTGAAAACCATGATATTTAATCAAGATAGCGTTATAAATGTCTTTTTATGCATACATCCTTGGTTCTGTACTAACAAGATTTCATATACCAGAAAGTGCATTTAACTTCTCTGCAAAGATGTACGCATACCAGTTGTAAGATGTTTAAGGAAAACTAAAAAAAGATAATAAATTATCTTTTGGTTTTGGTAATCAACTTAGATAATTCATAGAACACTTGACAGTAAGCCTCGTTTTTGTACATACCCATTACCGGGTATGCATAAAGATTAAGATGAAGTTAGGGACGAGTGGGGGGGGGGGGGGCTAGAAACTCAAGAAAACCCACAAGGTTAGACAGGGACCGAAAACCCAAGTAACATGTTGGCATGGCCATTGGGATGTACCGCTGAACCAACTAGCTCCCAATTACGACTAACAATCTATAGTAAGAACGAATGGAAGGACGGACAGACAGACAGACACGAACACGACCAGTGCGACTGGCCGAAAATATCCACGGCGACATGCGTGATTGTTACTGCAGGATTATGAGTATTTTTTTAAATATCTGCTTGGAATTGCCAGGACAAATAATAATTTACAGGTAAACACTGTCTATTGCGACCAGCTCAAGTTTTGTGACAAACCGTGTCTTCTTTTATTCATAAAAACAAACTCAATGTCCAGTAAGGAGTAGGGCCTACGTTCTATAGTAAGATATTAGTGAATCAGAATTTGTCTGAGTGTGATTTTTCTGTTATAAATATTTTGGTCATTATTTTGTCGATTTTATTTTGTTATTCAAATCTGGCAAAATCAATAGTGACCTTTAGCTATTCGAGAATATGTTTCTGGACGGCGCCGGATATTTAACACATCTGTCACTTAATGCGCTGTGTGTACGCTTAGAAACATTCGCACCAAAGAGCAATTGCACTCAATGTACGGTAGTCTTGGCTATTGATCGGGTGATGCGGCCGGGGTTCTCGTACACTAATCTAGATTTGCAGTGTGTTTGATGAAATCACACGCTACGTCGTTTCAAAAAAACTGCACCAGCGTAAAATTTGGTATTTTGTCTGCGCGGAGACTTAACTTGCTTGAATGTAGACCTATCTACTTATTTTTGTTTAAGTGTTCATTAAGCTACCAATTAATGAGAGCTAATATAACCTGCAGCTTAACAGTAACCGCGCGATTTACTTTGAAGACATACTGACCGATTTCAGACCTATTCCAACCGTGAGAAATAATATAACATGTTAAATTAATGATTTGGTAGCTTTGTCCTTGATACTTGTTCCAAGATAAATTCATGCTGGGATAGTTACAGCGTAGTATGCTCTTTTCGAAAATGATTTCCTTAGCGGCAGACTAGACTTTTATTTAAATGTTCTTAATTACGATAAAATATTATACAAAGGTGACAAAAACAACGGTACAAATTAATACATATTGGGTGACTGCAAGCGCTTTTGTTCCTTGAACCTAAATGGGCAAACATATGAACTAACAAGAATTTTTGAGGAGAGAAAACATACGATAAAACACACTTCTACGGAAAGCGAAACTACTAAAAAGTCATCTGGAGCTAATGGTGGCGCTCTTTATACTCGGTGGTCGAACGGAACGTGTCGAATTTGTATTTTGGTACACCAAGCAAAATTGATCTACCCAATGACCCAATTGATGGCGCGCAATAACGTTTTGCATTATGAAATAACCATTGTGACATGCGCATCACACCAAGCGGGCATTATATAGAGACAGTACGTTTTCAGGCTGTAGTGTACCTGTAAGGTACACTACATGCACTATGCATGCTGTACACAATTGTAAAGGGCACATTGCGCATTGTGTCATGTCTGATGATCGCCATCGTGTCCCTGTGTAAATCATTGTACAGAAATCAAAGAACATGGGGGCAAGAAAATGTCATCTCATTGTGTTTTGCATGGATCCAACTATTTAGAATTAGAGACCACATGATGGACCACCACTGGGATAGTACAGAACAGATTTTTCACGACGCGATCAGGGAGTATTTGGTAAGCTAAACCAGGCATAATTCGGCTAACGACGTACGTTAGGCACTAGGCATAGGCAGTAGGCTAGGCTGGGATAACCCAGACCCAAGAAAAATAGACCCAAATTTGCCAGAAGGGCCTAGGGCAAGGTCCTATGTCTGATGGCCCATGACTTGCTTAACTATAGAATACCCCGCACTTCCGTGTTTGGTGAATAGTGTGGTACCCTTGT